>JAWPHD010007170.1:0-133048 GCA_037043455.1 Cyrtodaria siliqua
GGTTCGATGACACCCAATTTCAACATGTCTTTCACCTCCTCATCAACAATTGATCGGGAGTGAAATGGAATGGGATACCCCTTAATTCTTATTGGTTCCCCTGATGTGAGTACAATATCATGTTGCACTCCATCTGTCTGCCCCGGGTTTTCGGACAAGACATCACTGAACTCCGAGAGTAAACTACCCATCTCTCGTTTCTGCTCTACACTAAGCATGCCCGATATGTCTACATCGGCTGCTCTCTCCCTACCTACACTAGTGGGAAAATACATGGGACTAGTGTCCTCACTACTGTCTTCCTCACTATCCTCAATAACTGCAACATTAACTACGGTTAACACCCCTTGTTGCACATTATCGGTTCTACTTATATACTCTTTCAGCATATTCGCATGAAAGGTCTTTAACTTTCCGTTTATCTCGATACGGTAATCCATAGTGTTCACTATCCCTCTAACGTAAAACGGACCTTTCCATTGTAATAACAACTTGTTATTGTCGGTCGGGAGTAACAGTAACACCTGGTCATCTATCTTAAACTTCCTAGCTCTAGCTTTCTGGTCATAGTAGCGTTTATACTTGGTACTTGCCTTAACTAACTGACTTTGAGCTATCTTACAAGTCTCCTCTAGTTTCTCCTTCAGATCTAAAACATACTGATATGTAGTCTTAACCTCATCACTATCTACTTCACCTGCCCACATCTCTCTAAGAATCCTCATGGGACCTCTAACTGACCTACCGTACAATAACTCAAACGGAGAGAATCCTAAACTCTCTTGTGGTACCTCTCTAAATGCAAACAATAAAGCATTGAGATACTTGTCCCAATCTTTGGGTCTCTCGGTACACATACGCCGTAACATTTGCTTTAACGTCCCGTTAAATCGTTCGACTAACCCGTTACACATAGGGTGATATGGTGTTGTCATGATTTGACGCAAAGACAATAACCTGCTTACTTCAGCCATAAGTTCTGACGTAAACTGTGACCCACAATCAGTCAGCATTTCCTCTGGTACACCTAGCCTACTGAACATATCAACTAATGCCTCAGCTACTCTCTCAGTTTCAATTGAGGGCAATGCTACTGCCTCCGGATACCTAGTTGCATAGTCTACCATGGTTAAAATGTACCTATTTTTCCTATCCGACACTGGAAAAATTGGTCCAACTATGTCTACGGCTACCCGCTTAAATGGTGTATCTATCAGTGGCATCTGACCTAAATGTACTTTGGTCACTCGACCTTTTGGTACTGTCCTTTGGCATACATCGCAGGACCTACAATACCTAGTTACATCTCCACTAACGCCTGGCCAATAAAATTCTGCCAATACTCTATCTGACGTTTTCTTTACGCCTAAATGACCTCCCATAATCGACTCATGAGCTACCTTAAGCACTGTCGTTCTATACTGGGTAGGTACCACTAATTGGTGAAACTGTCTACTACCACTATCTTCAAATTCTCTGTACAATAACCTATTCTTATGTACAAACTTACAACTACCGGACCCTTTACACTTCTTCACTACACCGTCCTTGGCCTTCACTTTACAAGGACCTAATGACTCGTCTTGAGTTTGTGCTTCTATAAACTCCGCTTTAGATATGTCACCTACGGCTGCAGGAACCTTTAATTTTCTATAAGCCTGAGCTTGCTTCTGAACCTGCGCTCTAGTCTCTACGGCATTACTTATGCTACTTCTAAAATCGGACATTACCGGAAGTGCTGAACCATCTATGTTCCCTATCGTTAAATCATACATCGGGTCATCCATACATAGTGCCTCTGTAGTCCCTTTAAAGAAAGGTGTATCTACATCTATTCTCGCTATTGGCACGTGCTCTACCGACTTATTTAACAACATACACGGTGACTGTTTACCTACCAACTGGTCATCCGTAACTAAACTACGCCTAACTACCACACCTGTACAACCTGTATCCCTCATTACAATTACGTCCGTGCCGTTCACTCTACCATCTGCCGTTGGAAGATTTGCATACGGAAAGAGACATGTTCCGATCTTCGCCATTACACCATCCGATTTAACACAACAGCTACTACTCTCGGTTTTAATAACCGGACTATTACTACCTCTGCCTCTACCTCTACCTCGGTTTTGACCACCTCTACCTCTACCGAAATTCCATGGGTTGTTAAAACCTTGGTTCTGATTCCCTACATTGTTGTCCACTCTACTATTTTCACTGAAATTGTCTACGACAGCGGACACTTTCACCGCTTTCCTACACTCATGTGAAGCATGATTCCCATTACAGTGACGACAACGAATAAAAGGTCTACCTATGTTACCACTATTGCTACCTCCTCTAGCACCCATCGAACTACCACCACCTCTATAGTTTCCACTCTGGCCTTTCTGTTTATGATCGTCCCCTTGCCTATCTCTAAAAGTTCTGTCTTTCGACACTACATTATGAGCTCCACCTCTAGCCTCGGCAAACTGATCTGCTTGTGTTGCCATTTCTCCTACACTAGTAAGTTTTCTTTCTTTAAGAAATAAGAACAGATCTCTACTACAAACATTGAATAGCTGGTCACGCAACAAGAAATCTATGAGGCCCTGATAAGTCTGCGCTACCTTCCCTAACTCTAACCACCTATCTAAGTAATTTCTAGATCTACTAATGAACTGAATAAATGACTCGCCTTTCTCAGGCAAGCAAGCTCTAAACCGCTTTCTAAAACCTTCTTCAGTTAACTCAAATCTCTTTAAAAGAGCATCCTTTAACTTGTCATAGTCAAGAGCATCTAAACTAGGTAATCTAGAAAATACATCTAAGGCCTTGCCTCTCAATAACGCACTTAAATGAACTGCCCACTTATCTTTGGTCCATTCCTGTAACTCAGCATAACGTTCGAACCGTAACAAGTAACTGTCCATGTTATCTTTGTCAGCATCAAAGTATGGTAACTTCGAACCTTTTAACTTCCCAGAATAACTATCTTTCCCTACAGTTCCACTGTCCTTACTATGTGTCTTAGCTGCTTCCAACTCTAAAGCTAACTTATGATCAAACTCTTTTTGTTCCCTTTCCATTATCATCTTAGCCTTAGCTAGTCTACCATCTGTTTCGAACCTCTCATGTTCTAACTCTTGCTTCTCCCTTACTATTCTACTTTCTAATTCTACCTTCTCTTTATCATCATCTCGCTTCTCTTTAGCTAATCTACTTTCGAATTCTAGCTTCTCTTTAGCTAACCTACCTTCTAATTCTAGCTTCTCTGTGGCTAATCTACTTTCTAATTCTAGCTTCTCTTTATCAGCATCTAGCTTCTCTTTAGCTAATCTACTTTCGACTTCTAGCTTCTCGGTGGCTAGTCTACTTTCTTCATTTCTTTCCTGCTTTGCTAATTCTCTTTCCTTAAGTCTAAATTCCCTTTCCCTAGCCTGTTCGTCTTTAACAAAGCTTCTAAGCTCCTCTCCAGCATAACCTAACTCCTTACCCATTTCCGTAAGATCCTTTATGGACGTCATGTCTATGGACATTGTGGACTACTAACTACAATAATTACAATACACACGTCACTAATAATTCTACTCACTTAACTACTAATGGTAAGTCACTGTGTCCTCAGTAAATACCTGGGCATCATCATCGGACTAGTTACATACACATTTGTACTAGCGCTAACTACTAACGATTATGTGTAGATAGTATCTAGCTTCCACAAAACATATGCACTACATAAAATATCTTAATTTGATATTGGACATAAACCTTAAACAATCATCGAAATGTGTATAACATGTACATGTATATTTACTTCTCCCATCAATATAAGTATACTCGAGTGTCACAACATGAGTAGAACGTCTTGTTCGCCAACCTAATTGGATACTATATGTATATCAAGGGAGGTAAAAACAAACACCCAAATTATTGAGCAAAAGTGCCTCAGACCCACTCGTGTAGACCACTGCGACCTCGCGCCAAGGAAAGAACGGACAAAACAACAGTTTGGACTCACCCTACCCTTGTCGTGTCTTGTCTTCCAAGCTGTGGCCGTGATCGTCGACAGTCGCCTTGATGGATCAGAGGGTGGTACACAATTCTAAAATAATAAGTAGAGATTTAGTATATCATAATAAAGATCACTTATTGATTCTTTCCCTCCGTAGTCGCCCAGAATCCCACTTCTGACACCAGTTGTCACAGGATGACCTTAGTGGTTGGGCTAACTCAGGAAAGAATCAATGACGGTGAATGCATTTACATAAGTTTAATGCAACTTTTAAAATATGTTTAATATATATACAATTATCTAAAAAAACAAGCGAATACACAAATGAACTATGAAAAGAATGTTCTCCTGAACGTTTAAGACGTTCTTAGTATTGTTATAAATACTGAATGTCTAAGACACTAAAGTGTTGTTAAAGCTATAACAATGTTGATCTAGCGCGATAACTGTGATGCGCGAGAGCTCATGAAGATGATGATGCGCGAATTCAATGGATGATTGTCATCAAATGCCTTCTGTAAGGGTTGATGACGCGATGCAATGATAGTTAATCTCCACTGAGATTGTGAATGATATTCCTCCAGTGAGGACTGGTAACGGGCCCACCTTGTGTCCCGGGGGTTGTCGTTAGTAAAACCTGGCTGCGCAGGTACGGGGACCGTCTCCACCGCTTGTAACGTTAGTCGTGGAAGCTTAGCTCCACTCCTGGATATCCAAACCTAGATGGCTTACTCCAACCCTGGATGGCTTATATCCTGGATGGCTTATATCCTGGATGGCTTAGGCTGTAATTATACATACGTTTTAGATGTCGGTTGACAAACATAACAATCTTGCATAATTACCATTACCCAAACAAATCATTATTCGATCAATATATGTAAGCTGTACTAATGATGAGTAGCAATGTATACATATTCTACAACGCCATGTATACGCTATGTACGTCGCTGTTAATCAATGCCCCTAATACATGTAATATAAACATGATCAAATTACTCATATATTACACTCACTGAGTTATGCATGCACGCATTTATTCTTGTCACTCATCTCATTGTTAACTAATGTTGACAATCGTGTATTACAATCACCGAGTTATACGCCAACGTTAACTAATGCACCTAATATCCACTGTTATCAAATTAATATTGTTTTACAATTAATGATCAATTACAATAATTACATCTAATAAAGTAACTTCAAAATCATATGCTAGTCTAAAGTTATGTTTGAGAAACATCAATGCTAACCGGATGTCGTAACCGCCAAACAAGATGGCGCCGCCCACTGAATACAAATATACGATAAAAGTTTGATAAAACTACTAACCACATGTTGCCTGTGAAATTTGCCGTCCAATCTCTGTTCCAACAAAGTACTATCGATTATCCCGGCGATAGCTAGAAGACAATGGGTTTTATAGCAAACATTACGCCCAAATCATTATTTCCCCCGTTCAGTCCGTGACAAACGTGGCTAAATCTACAGTATTGAATCTACACGACAGGCCCCTTATACAATTTTGCCGTTTAAGGAAAATATACCTATACGTTTACATGCATTAGCACAAAACTAAACTTATGACACGGCCTCTCTGGCGGCCACTTAAAATGTGCACGCTTTTACGTGTTACATGAATAGATCATGAATATTGTGAAATTGTTTCAACTCGAACAATAGATTTTGGGTGTAACCGATACAAGAGCTATATACGACCAGTACGCTCTACCCGTGACATTTTGTGACAAGATGTGTAAGTGCGCTTTCAATTATAACCATGTGACACCTTTTCAAATTGGTTCATACTAACGTGGCATGTCCAATTGGAACACCAGGATTAAGATGCCTTGTAGCGACTCGTGCTGTGATCTCAACGGGTTGCGCGTGATACACGCGATAGGTGCAATACACAGTTAAATTTCCCTGGCCATGTTTTGTTTCATGAACATGTTTATTTAAATCGAAATCAATTCACACATTGAAATTATCTGTGAAAAGCGAGAATAAGATTTTATTTGATGACGTAGAAAACGTTGAACAGGTAAATTAATCCACAGGTAAATGTATTTATCAATTATCTGGCAATAGTTGTGCAGCTATACAATTCAGATGTACCTCATTTCCCCGTGTGGTCACGCAGCGGTAAAAGTAGTATCTCCGTCATGCAAATAATACTTATTTTTACATACAACTTACATGACCTTCTGTCATTTTTTTCATCATTTAAGGATGAAATTAGCTGATTCGGACTTAACAAGACTTGTAATAGGGACCGACGACGAAATTGCCATGGTGAAGGCAATAACAACAGCTTTCCCAGACTCAACACATGTGTTGTGTAATAGACATCTAAGGGAAAACGCAACACAAAAACTTAAGGACGACGCCGTTGACAAGAATGACAGAAAAGCAATTGTGGACAAAATCTTTGGACAAGGGGGCATTTTGGACGCCGACGACACGATTTGTTTCGAGGAAAAATGTGCTGACCTGGAGACTTTCTCCTGTAAAGTTTCATCGAAATTTACTGATCACTTTAACAAGAAACTTAAAAATCAGTTGTTGACAAAGGTGAACGGCCCAGCACGACAGGACAAAATTGACAATGACTGGACAAATAACAACTGCGAGTCAATTAACCATGTTTTGAAGCAGCTCGTTGTGTGGAAATCCAAGCCTTTGACGGAATTTGTAGCTTTAGTGAATGACTTTGTGGACGGACAATTCAAAGAATTACGCAGTGCATTACTAGGTACTGGTGAGTATAGACTAGCAGACAGCCACGGACAGTTCCACGTTTCCAAGACTGACTGGGTAACAAAAACTCAAGAACAAAGACAGAGACACTTCAAAAAGTTCAGAACCTTTACTGTGACTGACAGTAAAATAATGACATCGACAGACGGACAGTCAGATATTGTGGCACCACGCACGCATGGTAAAAAACCAGGACAGAAAAGAAGGAAAATAAACGAACGGACAGTGACCAACAAAAAGACAAAGACGACGAAAAAATAAAGATTCCACATGAATGTGTTGTTGAACTGTTGACGTTTTGTTATTGATTTACAGCGGTGGTTTAATCAATAACACGTAAATAAATGCTCTCTGTGTATATTATGTCATGTTTGTTATTTCCTGTAAATGTACAATAGTTAGTTTGAACAAACCGTCTAAATCTACTACTTCTGTGCTTCTTCGTTCCAATCCTGTTATTAGATCATTAAACAATATGTTTGTAACTAAACGATAAACAACAAATGTAATATCATATTCATTAAAAAATGTAACTATACTATTGTTGACGTGAAATATTGTAGCTGTAAATATTTTGTGTTTTAGTGAATGTTGAACTATTCTACAAATACATATAATTTTGTTGATTTTTTAGGATTATGTACCATTACTGGTATTTGTTTTGTATTTGCACAGTTGTAAATATTGTAATTGAAAATACCTCAGAATGACTGGTCTACCAGTTATCGGCAGTTAGAGTATGGCAGTCAGATGAAATGGACGTGCTACTAAACTAATAGAGTATGGCCTAATCTCGTTGGTTGATTTAAACACATTGATGGGCTACACAGCCCATCTCGATGTTTAAATCAACCAAAGAGATGAGACCATACTAAATATATTGCTTATCAATTCCGTGATATTTTTATATCCATTTTAAATTGTTTGACATTATACACTTGTTGATTTGTACTACCTTTACACATTTTGATTTACATGTTTTACAATTCAAACCTTTCTTTTATTTTATTTACGTAATTACGTTATATATTATCCTAGGAAATCAATAATAATAGCTTGTATTTATATTGAGTTTTCATTCCTGTTTACTAACGGTTCATTTTACGTTCATGTTTTACATATATCAATAAATCAATTGCTTTACATTTGTATTTGCTTGTTTGATTATGTGTAACTTTGATTGATAATGATTGCTAGATTACATAAATAAGAGGCCGATATTCATCAAGTTTTAATTAATACATAAACATTTTTAATTGACATCTTTTACAATTATAATACTAAACAATACAAAATGATTCTTCAAAAAATATGAAACATTACAACAGTAGCTTTAATTTATAAGGGCTTTTCATTCTTTTTTAATAACGTGTCTATCATGTTTATTTTACATATAATGTCTTCATACTTGTTAAACACATTATGTCAATAAATCCGTTATTATACATATGTGCTTGTTTGTTTTACATTGATTTCTATATTCATAGACCTACATATTTATATCCATGCTATTTTACACAGATAATTAAGAAGTCTATATTTCATTGAACTCTAACCTTTGGTAACGTCAAGTTTTCACTATTCCACAAGTTGTTACTATATACATTAAACATAAATAATAAATATTAAAACCGATAAACAATATATATATATATAGTGTGTGTTTCGGTGTTTCTATTGCGTTTCGGTTTCTCTGTAGTGTGTTTCGGTGTTTCCGTTGCGTTCCGGTGTTTCGGTGCGTTTCGGTGTTTCTACTCACCATGAATCTTTATTGGACACATGCCGTTTAAATTGTGAATCAAAGTTTCATTGTTTATTTCTAAAAGTGTATACATTGATGATGACAGCATTATATGTGTTGTAAGTTACAGACAGAGCCTGGTCTAAGCGAGTTGGTTCATTTATAAATACTGAGATGGACGTACATTACCAACTAGCTGAGGCCGACTCTATGTATAGGATAGAGGCTATGAAGAGAAATCACCATTAAGAAACCGAAAGGGAGGGAGCGTAACGACCGACCGCGGTTTCTTAATGGTAAAGATTGCTCTCCGTAGACTCTATCCAGCTTAGTGTCTACGATAAGTTTTATCGATAGTCTCTATATAGGTCTCACTCTAAACCATGAAGAGCGCTGGTTGTGTAAAGTCTTCGTGCAATGGTGCAAGTATTTGAAATTCTGAGCCATCTGATTGGTTTAAAAAGTAGAGTATACACTAAATGTTTTGTTGTATGGTGTACTAAGTGACACTGTCAGAAGTACTATCGTTTCTTACTTTCATGTATTGGAACTTGAGCATGATATTGCTCCGCCTCCTTAGTTATTCTGAATTAAACGATTTAATGTTTTGCAGTCATCAAAGGAAATTTCACTAACCATACTACAAGTATAAATAAAGATAATACTAAACTACAGCATACGGATCGATATTTGCACTCACATATGGATGGTAAAAATGCTTGAGTGTATGAGGACGGAAAACATATGTAAGTGGTAATAATACAAATATGTATTAAATAATCTAAATATTCGATTTATACGGACATAGTCATTGGTAGAATTCCAGCTTTGAACATAACTGTTAATACATATCAGCATATACGGCACAAACGTAGATGAGGCATTTTCCTTTGACAACTTTGTCTTATAGAGGCAGACAAAACATGTTTATACTCGGTGGGGATTTCGATACAGTTTTATACATAACACTTGAAAAAAAAAGAAGAAAAACGACAGGCAAGACATGCATAAACATTTATTTCAATAATCTTATTATAAATGCTCTTAGGTATGGAAGTTTTTTGTGCCGCCTGCGTAGCATGGAAGACACTTAGGGATCACTCTGTCCGTCGACTGTCGTCGTCATCCTTCGTCGTCCGTCCATCACCGTTTAATATAAAACCTGAATTTCGCCATAACTTGAAATCTCATCTATCTTTTTTCACCTAACTTCACAAACATCTTCATATTACCACAAGGAATGTCTATACACATGTCCGACAACTCTAAATTTCATTTTTTATAGAGTTATGCTCCTTTTTATTACACTTTAAGCTGCAGCCTAGCGTAGCTCGTGACTTTAAATCAACACATGGTAGACGACACAAATGTTCCGCGGAACACCCTTTAAGTTAACTAAAACGTCAATATATATATACATGGATTTCAATAATACACCGCCAATATTTAGCAAATTGGACACTTGTAATCTAGTAAATTATTCAAATAAATGTTTTATAACACCCGGTTATATCAAATCACTCCATTACTATTGTAAGCTTTGGTTTCTTAAACATTTCAAAAGTCCGGGTTGTTTTAACTAAATAATAGTATTTTACTAAATACTGAACACCAAAGTGTCGTAAGAAACAACACTGCACATACTGCGTAAATAAACAGATTAAAGCCGAATTCTTTATGGGAAATTCTTAAAGGTGAAATTGAAACGAATCAATAATAGTTGCCACACACACACACACACACACAC
Source organism: Cyrtodaria siliqua (assembly GCA_037043455.1). Classification (NCBI taxonomy): domain Eukaryota; kingdom Metazoa; phylum Mollusca; class Bivalvia; order Adapedonta; family Hiatellidae; genus Cyrtodaria; species Cyrtodaria siliqua. Next base: position 10,249 of record JAWPHD010007170.1, read on the forward strand.
ACACACACACACACAAATCGTTTGCGAAGTAAAAAGTAAATTGATACTTGAAATACAGAACAAAACAAATGTATTGAATGATAACGACATAGAAAACACAAAGCATGAAATGATAATTCAAAAGTACATGTAATAATGAAACGATACAAAGTAACAATTTACAACAAAGTGAAACAAAACTTCTTTTCAAGTTTAGAGAAACAGGACATCAGTATCAAAACTAGTCGTAAACGATAAAAGGATTGATTATTAACCACTAGGAAATACTAGCTGAACAAACCTATTTATATTGCAACCTTTACAAAGAAAGAAAGAAACAACATCCTCTAAGAATGATTTTTATAATACATAAATGAATACTTTAATGAAACAGGGTAAAGAATAGGGCCACTGCAGATCCCGTTGGAGGGGAAGGCAGAGGGGTAGAACCTCTCCCCCCCCCGCCCCCCCCCCCCCCCCCCACAACACACACACACACACACACGCATTCATGTTCATTTTATCATTTTGCTCATTAAAGATCTTCATCATGACCCCTGCATTTTTTTCAGGTGCCATCTCGCTCATATCACAAGAGCAGTGGCAGAAAAACAATAACGTGGCTCCAGCGTAAATGGGGTATCTACAATAGAACTTGCAGCAACTCTGCAGTTCAGGGTGAGAAGGTTCTAGGCCGTTATCCATATTTTATCTCGATGTATACATGTAGAATGAGCCTGGCATGTTCATTCCTGTTAGCGCCATATAACCTTTCATGTGTTGGTGCGCCTTAAAAGTATGAAAGCACTAATTATTTTCCCCATAGACACCAATGTTAAAGTGTCACATATTAAGGATTTGCTGCAAATTCAACTCAAGTATGGATAATCAGCAGTGTAATGTACATATAGAAAACTATTTTTCCACTTGAAAAAACACCAGAAAACGTTGGGTCACAAGACATGTAAGAAAGTTCTTGTTTGTTTATTAAACAGGTCAAGGGTACAGCTGTTTTTATTGATCGACTGTTTTCATTGCTCACAAAGTGTAAGCATAGAGTCGAAATTTCGAAAATGTACATCAGTGATCCAGTAAAACCTATTAATACGCCTCTTATACATATAACCACAAAATCGAATAGAAATGGGCAGTTTTCCCCTACTTATAATGCCCATTTCCATCGATAAAGGAGGGATTACTTTTTATTATAGGAACTGCACCTCGGAGGTTTACATGTAATTGGTGGTGGTAAACCTAAAACCCCAATTCAAAGAAACATATAAATAGTGGTATATAACTTGTTATGAAGGTGCCCTTAAAATCTCTTACTGGCACACTAAATAAGTAATAACAAAAGTTAATTTCTAGATTATAAGATAGCTACAAAATCCATAGCAAATAGAATAATACTTGTTTTATCATCGCTAATAAACAATTCGCAAACTGGTTTTCTAAAAGCTAGATACATAGGCGAGAACTTAAGGGTGTTGTTAGAAATATTAGATGATACATAGGTGAGAAATTAAGGGTGTTGTTAGACATATTAGATTATGTTGAAACGTACAATTAACCGGCATGGTATACCCCCGCAAAAGGAAGTTTAGACTGAGGTGGAAGTATACTAGTTTTAGCCTATCAGTCTGTCTGACTGTCTGTCTGTTTGTCTATCTGTCTGTTTTTGTCGCACATGTGAACTGTGCAGGATGAGAGGATGACTCTTATTATTTCTCAGGTCAAAGGTCAGGGATACCGTACACCGAGAATAAAAGATCTTGCCCGTACCATAAGTCCTAAACGTTGTGCAGCCACTCTCATCAATTTCACGGGTGGACTGTGCATGTTGTGAGGATGATCCTTATACATTTTCATTTAGGTCACGATGTTAAAGGTCAGGGTCACCTTGGACCGATAATGAAAAGCATTTTAGTTTTAATTTGCATTCACCATCACATGCAAACGTGAATAAACAATTTCATGTAACAAAATAAATATGTTATTGATGTCTGTGCTTATATTAATTATGTTTGGTGATTCCAGCAGTTAGACATTGATAACCTGTTATTATGGTTTTCTAATAAATAACTTACTGGTTGACAATACATGTTCTAAAGATACAAAGGAAATATTAAAATAACAAATATCAGCAGAATTTCGACTTTATCTTTTATTGACTTTCCTACAACAAAATAGCATGAGTAAAATATAGCTTTTAACATATATATAACTTACATATTTTGAGAATGCAAACTCTATAGACACAATATAAACGGCTTTAACCAGCCAGGCCAGGGTATTTTAATAACCCGTGAATCACCGCGAATCAACTATACTTCTAATCGGCACATATACATTATTATATGACCTGAACACCTGGAAAGATTGATAAACAGTTGTGCGGTGTAGTTTTGCCGTTATTTGGCGGGTTATTTTCTTTAAATACATTTCTAATGTCACAATTATCTGTGATAGGGAAAATATGGCCACTGAATAGTCTGTAACAAAACGGGAAATACATTTATAAACGAGATAAACGACAGAAGCTTGTATTGTATAATGATGCGATTACTGTTTTATATATTTCAACACAATATATAATGAAGTCCATCCTCAATACAATATGAGACTAAAGTATGCATGGGGATTAACGTCGCTATTAACAATATGTCAGTCGTACCCCCACGGTGTCTATGTACCCCCACGGTGTCTATGTACCCCCACGGTGTCTATGTACCCCCACGGTGTCTATGTACCCACACGGTGTCTATGTACCCCCACGGTGTCTATGTACCCCCACGGTGTCTATGTACCCACACGGTGTCTTATGTACCCCCACGGTGTCTATGTACCCACACGGTGTCTATGTACCCCCACGGTGTCTATGTACCCACACGGTGTCTATGTACCCCCACGGTGTCTATGAGCTCAATGCTCAACGTTATAGAAATGCTTCACCGGAATGCCACGCCGTAGACACGTGACATGATACCCCACCCAGTTACATTATGACACCGAGTCCATCAGTCTTAGCACTACCCTTGAAAAACGTCAAGCAATGTATCTACTAGTTTAAAACTATATAATTCCTTAGAATTCTATGGTTAGAACTATTTATCAGAGGGCGTGACTACTGACCCGAGAAGGGTGCTCGTGCAATAGTACACTTCAATGATCAGTAGTCACTCCCGAGGATTATAAGAATCTTCCACGGGTATCCGGTGAAGATAGGGAATTCCAACCCGATGTATAAGTGTTTTTATTGGAACCGAGGCTCTGCCGAGGTTCCGTTATCGGAACAGAGGCTCTGCCGAGTTTCCGATTAAAACACTTATACCGTCATTTTACCGGGGCTAGATATTTCACCCCAGGGTCGAGATAAAATTCACGCGCGTCAACATGGGGTGTGCAGGAAAACATGCAAAACGTAAGTAGCTGCCGGCGTTAACGCACCATATGTCTCTCATATGCAAGAAAAGGATATCCGTCATTTTACCGGGGCTAGATATTTCCATCTCACCCTAGGGTCGAGATAAAATTCACGCGCATCAACATCCGGTATGCAGGAAAACATGCAACACGTTAGTAGCTGGCGGCGTCAATGCACAACATGTCTCTGATATGCAAGAAAAATAATTTATCATGGGTATTCGGTTCAGATAGGGAATTCCAACCCTCGGTACAAGTGTTTTAATCGGAACCTCGGCAGAGCCTCGGTTCCGATAAAAACACTTATACCGAGGGTTGGAGCCTAGGTTCCGATTAAAACACTTATACCGAGGGTTGGAATTCCCTATCTTCACCGGATACCCATGAAAGATTCTTATAATCTTTATGGGTAAAGATATCTTTATGGGCAAAGATAAAAGTCACGCGCACACCAACATCCGGTATGCAGGAAAACATGCAAAACGTTACTGAGTAGCTGGCGGCGTCAACGCACAACATGTCTCTGATAGTCATATACCACTATTGCATTTTACATAGGGTTACATTATAGCCTTTTGGCCCTAAAACACATTTTACATACCCAAGGTATGAAAATAATTGGGGGTTTTGTAATGCTTTCACCTACTTTCGGTTTGATGAAGGTGCTGACCGTCGGGCTCGCAGCAAATAAATGTGAATTTCTGACAATTTACTATACCTGCAATTTTCTCAATAAAATAGCCCAGATGCAAGAACAAATACAGTTTTTTTTTTTTATCACCTACACATATTATTTTGACATTTTATGTACACCAGTTATGATTAAGGCAATTCTACCCAATCAGAAAATAGCTCTTTCGAAAAAGATATACCCTAATACACCTATACTTTTTTCAGCCAATCAGCAGCCCCAAAACAATAGTGGTATGTGACCTGATATGCAAGAAAAGAATCTATCTTGGATATTCGTTTCAGATAAGGAATTCCAGCCCTCGGTATAAGAGCCTCGGTTCCGATAAAAACACTTATACCTCGGATTGGAATTCCCTATCTTCACCGGATACCCATGAAAGATTCTTATAATATTCCACCCCATGTAAAACGTGGATAGCGTTATCCGGTATGAAAGAAAAATACTTCTAATCCATTGACTTCTAAGGAATTAAATAGTTGTTCATTATATGTCATAAAAAAATCAGGAATGAAATGTATTTATTTTATTATATTGATTTCTATATTGGCTTTTTTTTGTACTTATACTACTGAACTCAAATTAGAAATATTGTAACAAAACAATGTGTTCCCAGTACTAAAGAAAAGCGTCACTCTACTTCTTTTATTTACTTAAATAGAAGCAGAGTGGTGTGGCGTTATTTTTATTTGTCGCCACTTAGGCCAAATAAAATAATACCTATGTTTACTGTAACATTGTTGAAAAACATTGGTCGGTATGTCATTTTTTTTTATTGTTCATAGATAGATAGATAGTTTATTTCAAAATCCAATAGGCACTAAGGCCCTTGTGGTACAAATACAGACATGAAAATAACATGACAGACAATGTAACAAAATAGTACAAATGCATAGTATACTTAGCAATGTTACACAATTACGTGTATGTGTATCTAGTGGAGAAGGTGATATAATTTTGAGTGAAATACTGTTGCTATACAACAAAATGCATATATAAATAGTACATGTATATCGTTACAACATCAATTCATATTACCTATTTGGAAAAAGGTACTCATTTCTTTTATTAAAAGCCTTATAAATAGAAATAGCTAGATTTCTTATTTGCTTTTTACATGTAGAATTAATCAAAGAAATGAACTTTTGCATATTTGGACGCATGAAATAATACGTTTTAATATAGTGTTTTCTTATGTCTGTATATAAAGGACATATTAAAACAAAATGGTATTCATCTTCTAAAGACTGGCACAATTTACATTTTCTATCATTAACCGGTGTTCTATTTGGTTTGCTCCAACGTCCAGCTTCTATCTCAAGTCTGTGTGATGAAACGCGAAGTTTAGTTAAAGCTTGCCTAAATTTCGATATATTACACATATTTAGGTAGGGTTGAAATCTAAAATTCTCTATACATAAATGACGATTTTAAAGCACAAGAACAATAAGATACGTGTACCGACATACCTGAGTGGCCGACTTTAATAATTTTAAAGGCAGTTAGTAATTATCAGTTCAAATTAAACAAAGCGTGCGATTGTTATCAAAATAAAAAAATCGCTTCATTGACACTATTGCACGCTAAATTTACTATTGCACGGTCACATGATGAACTATTGCACGGTTGGAATATTTCTCACTGGCGCCTCTTTCTTTCGGTATGTCCTTCTGGTATGCACAACACTTCCCATAGCCCCATACCCGTCGTAAGGGGACGTAAAAAGGAAGAGTATATCCGCCGAGCACGTTAAAGAACCACAGGAATATATTTGATAGTAAGAGTAGGGAACGGACTCCTTTGATATTATGTAAATATCACATCTTCTTGAGGGTGTCAGTGGATATTATCAACCCGAGAATGTAATGTCGCCGAGGCGATAGCCTCAAGAGGATGTGATATTTATTTTATACAAATTATACCGGACAAATACTCCTAGGGGAAATCGCATTTTCAAAAAGCTAGCGATATGATATTTTGCGCTATCGCCCGCTATGACGCGTTGAGGATGATAGCGCGAAATATCAACCCGGCAAGGTATGGGGATTTTTCAGTGAGGTATAATGATCTTCATTATAAATGCACGGATTCAGTGTGACAATTTCTGACATATACCAAATGAGCGTCACGCTGCTGACATGCAACGTCTTCATTTGAAGCGCGACGTCGTCGCCAACGTTACCGTACGGCACTTCAACACGGCACATCATTGAAGAGAGTTTACGTTCTGTGCTTGTTGTTGAATATCCATTTGGTGAAAAGCGATTCTATTACGGGTAAATAGTCCGTTTTAATTTTAATTTTTTACCTGGTTATAACGAGTACTGTATAACTCCGGCAATCCGTATGAATTAAACACTGTCTCACTTCCCAGTGGTATTCGAACCGTGCCGCGTGTGGTTCCCGGGGGCCCCGTTCGGTCACGGGGCAAAGAATAGTGCCACTGCAGATCCCTTAGAAAGGGGTAGGCAGAGGGGTAGAATCCCCCCAAATTCATGTTCAATTTATAATTTTTTGTTCATGTTCATTAAAGGTCTTCATCATGATCCCTGCATTGTTTCAGGTACCATCTCGCTCATATCAAAAGAGCAGTGGCAGAAAAGCAATAAACGTGGCTCCAGCGTAAATGGAGTTTCTTTGATAGAATTTGCAGCAACTCTGCAGTTCAGGGTGAGAAGGTTCTAGGCCCATTTTCCATATTTTATCTCGATGTACATGGAGGATGAGCCTGGCATGTTCATGCCTGTTAGGCGCCATATAACCTTCCATGTGTTGGTGCGCCTTAAAACCCAATTCAATTCGAACCGTAGCGGTGAGAGGCGAGAAATATTTAGACGCAACTTGTCTTTACTATCCCGGCACGGATGCGATTTTACCATTAAGACCTGCTGATGAAGACAGATAAATGTTACATAGATTTAAATGTTAATAAAGCATGTATATATATTTTAGACATGCTAGTTCTGTATGTATATAATGTCGTTTTATTGATATAACGAACAGTTTATAAAATACTTCACATAGATGTATAATACAAAATTACAATATTCATATATAGCTTTTGGTTACAAATCAGTTGCATTGTATATTATTTTTGTTGTTTATGTACTGGACAAAACAAAAACAGGCTAATATCTTATAAAATATACATTTAAATAGCCAACTTGTAAAAGGATCCAAGAAAATACTTCACATAGATGTATAATACAAAATTACAATATTCATATATAGCTTTTGGTTACAAATCAGTTGCATTGTATATTATTTTTGTTGTTTATGTACTGGACAAAACAAAAACAGGCTAATATCTTATAAAATATACATTTAAATAGCCAACTTGTAAAAGGATCCAAGAATGGATACACAAAAATGGACCAAAATATGACCCGAACAAGTATAGACTGTTCTCTTTCTTTCAACAATTTAATATTTTGTACTCGGTTCAATCTGGATTTCGTAAAAATCATTCTTGCCAAACAGCACTTATTAACCTTGTTGATAGTTGGTTGAAACAAATTGATTCTGGAAACTTTGTTGGCAGTGTTTTCCTTAACATGAGAAAGGTTTTTGATAAGGTTGATCATGAGATACTATTATACAAACTGCATTTGTATCATTTTTCGCCTTTAACAATACGTTGGTTTCAGTTATACCTGTCTAACAGGAGACACAGGAGACACGTAGTCAAAGTTAGGCAGTATTAATCTGAGGAGAAAATCATCAAATCAGGTGTCCCCCATACTAGGACCACTTTTGTTCTTGATTGATGTAAATGATTAACCTCTAACTTCCAAAAAAGCTTCAGTTAACTGTATGTAGGTATCGATGTGTCATCCATTGAGAGTAAATTACAAACAGACTTAAATAACATAAATAAATGGTGCACTGTAAATAACACGGTTATAAATCCTACAAAAACAACAGGTAATTATGCTATTACGTTCAAAATATAAAATATACCATTCTCGAAAACTCACGCTTTCGATAGATAATCAATGTCTTCTCAAAGTCTTCGCGTAATTACAATAGATCAACATCTAAAGTGGGATGTTCAGATAAGCAATGTCTGTAATCATACGAGTATATCGAGTAAATTCTCTCTTTTAAGACGAATATCTAAATATTTGACACTTGATATGAAAAAGCTATTCTATAATGCATATTTAGTTCCAATATTTGATTATGGTTCTATGCTCTGGAGTAATTGTGCTAAATCAAATTTTACAAAGGTTTCTACTTTACAAAACAGCATTGCACGCAGGATTTCGATAAAACCTTTACATATACCTTCTGCAAATCTTTTCAACGAGTTAGATTGGATGTCATTTGAAACGAGATGTAATTTTCAAGTAGGTGTTTTTGTTTATAAAGAAATTCATATTTATTATTATGAAAATAATTCTTAACAAGGCACTCAAGACGTTGCGCAATTTTCTAGTATACAAATTTCATTTGAATATGTTTTTCATTCTTATTAAATCCTTCCTCAAATGGTTAAAAAACAAATAATTTAGCATATTTCTAAGACTGTAGTGTACGTGGCTAATTTACTAAAACCTTCAGTAAATTAACGAAGAAAACAGTTGAAGTATTGTCACTTTTATTTCCGCGATTTTTATGTTTTTACATGCAGAAGTTAAATTAAATAAATCAAAAGATACATTGTAACGCGTGTTAATTACTTCAAAACTGTCGTGTTTAACTTTAAATGTGCTATATTGTGTTTTCTATTTACAGAATGATACCATTTGGTTTCATCACCTGCGTGTTATCGGCAGTGAGAGACAAATTAGTACCAACAGAGTACCATAACCGAGTACCAGGCGTACAGAATGCAGGTAAAGTTATACGTGTATACTTTGCCACCAAATATATATTTAACTATAAAAGCTTTTATCACATACTTCCCTACAAATAATTTGTTTTTGAATATACTATACGACATAGACATATCAATCAAAATTTCGTTGCCGGGCAATAAAGCTTTATCACACGCGTGAAATGTCATATCACGGAAATAACCGAATGTTCTTTATGACTATTTCAGCGGAGTGATACGGAAATTACCGATTTGTTACGTATGGCGTATGTCGTCTGCATCTATTTTTTTTTACGCCAGATTATTGGCTATACATAATACTCGTTTGGCTATGTTGTCCTAGTATTTTGATACGTACTGATGACTGATAGAAAAACATGGAAATAACTGAATTAGTTTAAAGTAAGTACTTCTACTGTCAGTTCTTTCCTCGCACTGCTGCAGGTTCGAATCCCACTGGGAGCTCGACTTGTAAGTGAGAATGTGTCGATTCTTACGGATTGCAGGAGGTGTACCGTACTGGTCCTACCCATAAAAAGTTGGTGGTCTGCCTCTATCACCAAAGAAATCCACCGTCATATATAACCTTCTTTGTGTTGAAAATAACGTAAAACAACGTACACATCATGTAGCTAACAGTACGTGTAAGTTGCGTAGGCCAGTGTAATAACAGTAGGTAACAGTAAAGATAACACTGCTGAAGAAAGCAGCATTTTACAGCCATTATTTGGATGTACAACGAATGTTCTTGATGTATAAGGTGTAGCACACCCATTTCAACACAGGACGTGTTGGCCTGGGGTATCGCATAATGGCGTCAATAAATAATTCTCATTTCTTTTTGTAAAAAAGGCATTTTCACTAATTTAAAGTGCTATTTTTGGTTTATATCACATTGTTGATCTATTTGTTACATTTTTCAAGCACTGTCATGTTAAAATTGTGAGTTTTTAATTTATTTTGCTTATATGGAAATGAGTGTATGAATACAATATTATGGCATCACAGTGTTTATGTTTTTAAAGGGAGCATTCATTCATGAGACAAGTTCTTTCTTAGAAGATACATGACCCCCATTTTTCTGTGTTTTTTTTGGCAGCATATGTGTCATTGGGTCTAGATATGAATGACAACATGGCATTTAAATTTTAATTTACACACAACTCAATGCAGCAATCAATGGGAGTGTTACACCATAACATGCATTTAGTAATTGTGAATTGTGCTATTTGTGTATTTTCGTTTTATATTAAAACCCTTAAACTACTTATTGGTTTATCGAGCAAAAACAACATATATTGTGCATGCCCAATCAGTGTAGATCAAAGAATATTAAAGTGATATAGAAAACGGAGAAACTAGCAGCGATGAAGCAGACGAACAGGACTGGTAAACTACTGGTGATCAAACAGACCAACATGATAAATAAATTAGTGGTGTTCATTCCAACGAGTAGGTCGGATAAACTATAAGCGATCAAGGAGACGAACAGGTAGCGCCGTGGTGTAATGGTTAGCATTGCGGCTTAGTAACCCAGGGAAATTTTGTGCATGGGCGGTAGAACCACAGACGTTTCGCAAGCCAGCTGGATAGCTTCCTCACATAAATATTTCTAGGCCACTGAAAGATTGAATCCACAGCGGTGAGGGGCAAGTGATTTCAAGTCAGAGAATCTAACCACTCGGCCACGGAAGCTCCTTATCGGGCATACGAACAGGAATAATTAACTATATGTTATCAAGCAGATGAACAGGAATAATACACTATATGTTATCAAGCAGATGAACAGGAATAATTAACTATATGTTATCAAGCAGATGAACAGGAATAATACACTATATGTTATCAAGCAGATGAACAGGAATAATACACTATATGTTATCAAGCAGATGAACAGGAATAATACACTATATGTTATCAAGCAGATGAACAGGAATAATACACTTTATGTTATCAAGCAGATGAACAGGAATAATACACTATATGTGATCAAGCAGATAAACAGGAATAATACACTATATGTTATCAAGCAGATGAACAGGATTAATACACAATATGTGATCAAGCAGATGAACAGGATTAATACACTATATGTTATCAAGCAGATGAACAGGATTAATACACTATATGTTATCAAGCAGATGAACAGGAATAATACACTATATGTTATCAAGCAGATAAACAGGAATAATACACTATATGTTATCAAGCAGATGAACATTACTGCTAAACTAATAATGATCAGGAAGACGAGCATTACTGATAATTTGATGGTGGTCGAGCATACAAACAGCGGGATAAACTACTGACGATCGAACAGACGTGTATGCCTGATTAACATTTGGTGATCAAGCAGACGAACATAGTTTACCAAACAGACGACCATAGTTTATCAAACACGAACATAGTTTATCAAACAGACGAACAAAATTTATCAAACAGACGAACATAGTTTATCAAACAGACGGAATGAAATAAATTATTGCTGATCATGCATAAAAACATGACGACTTAATTAACTGGTGACCAAACAGACGAACAGAGCGATAAACTACTGACGATCAAACAGACGTGTATGCCTGATTAACATTTGGTGATCAAGCAGACGAACATAGTTTACCAAACAGACGAACATAGTTTATTAAACACGAACATAGTTTATCTAACAGACGAACATAGTTTATCAAAAAGACGGAACGAAATAAATTATTGCTGATCATGCATAAAAACATGACGACTTAATTAACTGGTGACCAAACAGACGAACAGAGCGATAAACTATTGACGACGAAACAGACGGACATGACTGATTAACCTTTGTTTGTCTAGAAAACGAACAAGACTGATGCAATATTGGTGATCAAACATACGGACATGTCCGATAAACTATTGGTGATCCAACATACAAACAGACAGTTAAACTATTGGTGTCGGTAGATCGGCAGACGAATCTGACAGATAAACTATGTGATCAAGCAGACGAACAGGACGGGTTAACTATTGGCGAATAAACAGACTGATAAACCATTGGTAATCAAGCAGACAAACAGGACTGATAAACAATTGTTTGATAAAAAAGACGAAGAGAAGTGACGGTGGATCAAGAAGACGAATCTGACAGATTCACTATTGGGAATCAAGCAGACGAATAGGACTGTGTATACTACTGGTGATTAAAGAGACGAACATGACTGATACACTATTGGTGATCATGCAGACGAATAGGACTGTGTATACTGCTGGTGATTAAAGAGACGAACATGACTGATACACTATTGGTGATCATGCAGACGAATAGGACTTTGTATACTACTGGTGATTAAAGAGACGAACATGACTGATACACTATTGGTGATCATGCAGACGAATAGGACTTTGTATACTACAGGTGATTAAAGAGACGAACATGACTGATACACTATTGGTGATCATGCAGACGAATAGGACTTTGTATACTACTGGTGATTAAAGAGACGAACATGACTGATACACTATTGGTGATCATGCAGACGAATAGGACTTTGTATACTACTGGTGATTAAAGAGACGAACATGACTGATTCACTATTGGTGATCATGCAAACGAATAGGACTTTGTATCAAATATATAGCTAATTTCGTACATGGACAGAAATTGATTGCTTAGCGACAATGTACTCGTATATCACGAACATTTAAAACGAGGCATGCAGGTATTGGTGATCAATTAGACGACCATGCCACTAATAATACATCAATAGCTTGCTTCGTAATGGATATCAACTAAAACATACGTTTATACATTATAAATAAACTCCCGTTAACAGACTTTAAACTAAAGTTATGCAGGTCTGATGGTCGTTCTAGCAAGTTTTGAACTGGTGATATTTTTTCCGTCATTAATATAATAGGATTATTACTAAAGTAACTTGTTCTGGAAGTTTTGTATCACCTCGAGTAGGTACATGTAAATGCCATATCAGGATCACAAGAGATGCGGAGCCTCGAGTGCGATCCTGATCTGGCATTTACCTACAAGAGGTGATACGCTTCCAGAACAAGTTACTATAGTAATAGTCCTTATATTATTATACCTCTTTACATATCATTATAATAGAATGCATGTATCAAAAAACCAAATTAAAACTGTTTTAAGTCAAATTAAATGAAAACCACTAACAGAAAAGATATGAAAACAAGTATATTACACGCGCATGTAAACATGTATATTACATTGCAACAACTACACATGTGTTCATTTCACATGGGTAAATAATTTAAATTCTGGTGAATTTACCAACTGACATAATGTTAAATTAATTAGTGTTTATTCTACTTTTTAAACCAATCAGATGGCTCAGAATTTCAAATACTTGCACCATTTATTCATGAAGATTTTACTACCAGCGCTCTTCGTGGTTTATAGTGTGACCTATATAGAGACTATCGATAAAACTTATCGTAAACACTAAACCGGATAGAGTCTATAAAGAGAAATTTTCACCATTAAGAAACCGCGGTCGGTCGCATTCTCCCTCCCTTTTGGATTCTTAATGGTGAAGATTTCTCTTCATAGCCTCTATCCTAAACTTAAATAACCCACAATGTTCACAAATGCACAAACATCTGATAGTTTAAAACATCCGTTGTTCTTAATGGATTACTATCTGGGCAACCCCCAACATTCCAATCTGACTTTTGTGTATGTCTGTGCTTAGTGATATTCAGAAAATCTCTAGAGGTGATACATGGTTTTGTATTCCATTGTAGGAAAATGAAGGTACTAGATATATCATTATTGATAGGTATATAATAAGATTACTTAATGAACCATCTGACTCATTATTTTGTAGAAAAAGCAGCTCCACCAAGGACAGAGACATCTCTCGAGCATGAAATGAATACTCACTACAGAGAGGAAATGCCTATCAGAAACAAACGGAAACGAAAACGTAAATAAACGAATCTAATACTTCTTTTTCTCCCCAAGTCGGTATTAAAGTCCAACAGGTAATAACTTAGTTAACCAAAAACACGCATTCAAAATAAACAACAATAGCAAGGAAATGTAGGCGACACCAAAAACAGGTTAACCATTCGAACGATCAGTGGTAAAATCGACACTGGGACTGTCTACATATATATGATCATGTATATATGAAGACAAAACAACGCATTGAAAGTCCTAAAACTAAGTAATGACATGACGGATGTCAAGGCAACTAGAGAAAACACCGTCAAGGACAATACAAGAAAATATTGAAGACAAACATTTAAGGATGTACGTAGACGTCACCATCCCCGTCCAAGTAGGGTTATAACCAACGGCAAAATGGAAGTCATCCCTCTTGTCATTCATATATTCGACATATTATTACTCCGTTTTCAATCGAGAAAAGAAGCAACAGTATCAAAAATATGTGCTTTGCTGAGTTGAAGCTGTGAAGGATAGATCGTATTAACCACACTAGAAAAGAAAGGGTCGTCAATGTTCGATACAATGTTATATATCATCTACATGCCGAGAGTTGTTATTAAACGCTTTCATGGCGTATGCCTGAGTATCAGGCTATGTCTCCATCCGGATCAAACTAACTTCATTTTAACTCACAACCTGCCGCGCTGGTTACTTATCGTTCACTATGCTTTATTCTTTGTGAGATGATCCTATGCTTTCCTCTTTGTGCGATGACCCTATGCTTTCCTCTTTGCGCGATGACCCTATGCTTTCCTCTTTGTGCGATGACCCTCTTTGTGCTATGCTTTCCTCTTTGTGCGATGACCCTATGATTTTCTCTTTGTGCGATGACCCTATGCTTTCCTCTTTGCGCGATGACCCTATGCTTTCCTCTTTGTGCGATGACCCTCTTTGTGCTATGCTTTCCTCTTTGTGCGATGACCCTCTTTGTGCTATGCTTTCCTCTTTGTGCGATGACCCTATGATTTCCTCTTTGTGCGATGACCCTATGCTTTCCTCTTTGCGCGATGACCCTATGATTTCCTCTTTGTGCGATGACCCTATGATTTCCTCTTTGTGCGATGACCCTATGCTTTCCTCTTTGCGCGATGACCCTATGATTTCCTCTTGTGCGATGACCCTATGCTTTCCTCTTTGCGCGATGACCCTATGATTTCCTCTTTGTGCGATGACCCTATGCTTTCCTCTTTGCGCAATGGCCCTATGATTTCCTCTTTGCACGATGACCCTATGCTTTCCTCTTTGCGCGATGACCCTATGCTTTCCTCTTTGCGCGATGACCCTATGATTTCCTCTTTGTGCGATGACCCCATGCTTTCCTCTTTGCGCGATGGCCCTATGATTTCCTCTTTGTGCGATGACCCTATGATTTCCTCTTTGCGCGATGACCCTATGCTTTCTCTTTGTGCGATGACCCTATGATTTCCTCTTTGTGCGATGACCCTATGCTTTCCTCTTTGTGCGATGACCCTATGCTTTCTGAAAAGGAAGGTGACTTTTAATGTTTGTCTTCAGTATTTGTGATTTTAGATTTATACATCATACATCTCGAAGTAAGAAAACTCAAATATTTTCACTCGTTCTACAGCACGTGACAATAAAGGTTTTCTCAGTTCTCGATGAAAACAAATCCTATATTCACTCCAAACCAATACATATCCTCCATGTATACGCCTCAAAAAAGGTTAAGGACAATGCTTTTATTTGAGTCCTTTTTTAATGTTCTGTTATTGAGCGATTTATTGTCTTTTTGCAATTTTTCTTAGCGGGAGGTGTACAGAACTGGTTATACCCAAGAAAAGTGGGTGGTCTGCCTCCACCACAATAAAACGACCGTCATATATAACCTTACATGTGTTAAAAATGACGTAAAACACCATACAAACAAACAAACAAACTTTTTGCAATTTTTAAGTTTAGTTGTATTATTTACAATTGTTCAGTGAACCAAATTAACATTTTTAATGGGTATGAAATCCAGAATATTAAAGATTAAGTAACTTATTACTGTTATTTTTTGTGATCCTTAAATTATTTTGGGGAGTATAGTTTGCGATAATAAAAGCAATTTGCGATTGTTAAAGCAAAACACGAACTAACACGAATAAGAACAGACTAAGCATTGAGATCCACAATTACATGAACTAATAAGATGTGATACTGCATATTGTACATGTCTTATACTGCATATTGTACATGTGTGATACTTCATATTGTACATGTGCGATACTACATATTGTACATGTGTTATACTGCATATTGTACATGTGCGATACTGCATATTGTACATGTGCGATACTGCATATTGTACAAGTGTGATACTGCATATTGTACATGTGTGATACTTCATATTGTACATGTGCGATACTACATATTGTACATGTGTTATACTGCATATTGTACATGTGCGATACTGCATATTGTACATGTGCGATACTGCATATTGTACATGTGTGATACTGCATATTGTACATGTGTGATACTTCATATTGTACATGTGCGATACTACATATTGTACATGTGTTATACTGCATATTGTACATGTGCGATACTGCATATTGTACATGTGCGATACTGCATATTGTACATGAGCGATACTGCATATTGTACATGTGTTATACTGCATATTGTACATGTGCGATACTACATATTGTACATGTGTTATACTGCATATTGTACATGTGCGATACTTCATATTGTACATGTGCGATACTGCATATTGTACATGTGCGATACTGCATATTGTACATGTGTGATACTGCATATTGTACATGTGCGATACTTCATATTGTACATGTGCGATACTACATATTGTACATGTGTTATACTGCATATTGTACATGTGCGATACTGCATATTGTACATGTGCGATACTGCATATTGTACATGTGTGATACTGCATATTGTACATGTGCGATACTTCATATTGTACATGTGCGATACTACATATTGTACATGTGTTATACTGCATATTGTACATGTGCGATACTGCATATTGTACATGTGCGATACTGCATATTGTACATGAGCGATACTGCATATTGTACATGTGTTATACTGCATATTGTACATGTGCGATACTACATATTGTACATGTGTTATACTGCATATTGTACATGTGCGATACTTCATATTGTACATGTGCGATACTACATATTGTACATGTGTGATACTGCATATTGTACATGTGTTATACTACATATTGTACATGTGTTATACTGCATATTGTACATGTGCGATACTACATATTGTACATGTGTTATACTGCATATTGTACATGTGTGATACTGCATATTGTACATGTGTTATACTGCATATTGTACATGTGTTATACTGCATATTGTACATGTGCGATACTTCATATTGTACATGTGCGATACTACATATTGTACATGTGTTATACTGCATATTGTACATGTGCGATACTTCATATTGTACATGTGCGATACTACATATTGTACATGTGTTATGCTGCATATTGTACATGTGCGATACTTCATATTGTACATGTGCGATACTGCATATTGTACATGTGCGATACTGCATATTGTACATGTGTTATACTGCATATTGTACATGTGTGATACTTCATATTGTACATGTGCGATACTGCATATTGTACATGTGCGATACTTCATATTGTACATGTGCGATACCTCATATTGTACATGTGCGATACTGCATATTGTACATGTGCGATACTGCATATTGTACATGTGTGATACTGCATATTGTACATGTGCGATACTGCATATTGTACATGTGTGATACTGCATATTGTACATGTGCGATACTTCATATTGTACATGTGCGATACTACATATTGTACATGTGTTATACTGCATATTGTACATGTGCGATACTGCATATTGTACATGAGCGATACTGCATATTGTACATGTGTTATACTGCATATTGTACATGTGCGATACTACATATTGTACATGTGTTATACTGCATATTGTACATGTGCGATACTTCATATTGTACATGTGCGATACTACATATTGTACATGTGTGATACTGCATATTGTACATGTGTGATACTGCATATTGTACATGTGCGATACTTCATATTGTACATGTGCGATACTACATATTGTACATGTGTTATACTGCATATTGTACATGTGCGATACTGCATATTGTACATGTGCGATACTGCATATTGTACATGAGCGATACTGCATATTGTACATGTGTTATACTGCATATTGTACATGTGCGATACTACATATTGTACATGTGTTATACTGCATATTGTACATGTGCGATACTTCATATTGTACATGTGCGATACTACATATTGTACATGTGTGATACTGCATATTGTACATGTGTTATACTACATATTGTACATGTGTTATACTGCATATTGTACATGTGCGATACTACATATTGTACATGTGTTATACTGCATATTGTACATGTGTGATACTGCATATTGTACATGTGTTATACTGCATATTGTACATGTGTTATACTGCATATTGTACATGTGCGATACTTCATATTGTACATGTGCGATACTACATATTGTACATGTGTTATACTGCATATTGTACATGTGCGATACTTCATATTGTACATGTGCGATACTACATATTGTACATGTGTTATGCTGCATATTGTACATGTGCGATACTTCATATTGTACATGTGCGATACTGCATATTGTACATGTGCGATACTGCATATTGTACATGTGTTATACTGCATATTGTACATGTGTGATACTTCATATTGTACATGTGCGATACTGCATATTGTACATGTGCGATACTTCATATTGTACATGTGCGATACCTCATATTGTACATGTGCGATACTGCATATTGTACATGTGCGATACTGCATATTGTACATGTGTGATACTGCATATTGTACATGTGCGATACTGCATATTGTACATGTGTGATACTGCATATTGTACATGTGCGATACTTCATATTGTACATGTGCGATACTACATATTGTACATGTGTTATACTGCATATTGTACATGTGCGATACTGCATATTGTACATGAGCGATACTGCATATTGTACATGTGTTATACTGCATATTGTACATGTGCGATACTACATATTGTACATGTGTTATACTGCATATTGTACATGTGCGATACTTCATATTGTACATGTGCGATACTACATATTGTACATGTGTGATACTGCATATTGTACATGTGTTATACTACATATTGTACATGTGTTATACTGCATATTGTACATGTGCGATACTACATATTGTACATGTGTTATACTGCATATTGTACATGTGTGATACTGCATATTGTACATGTGTTATACTGCATATTGTACATGTGTTATACTGCATATTGTACATGTGCGATACTTCATATTGTACATGTGTTATAC
The DNA here is from genome assembly GCA_037043455.1 of Cyrtodaria siliqua. Taxonomy (NCBI): domain Eukaryota; kingdom Metazoa; phylum Mollusca; class Bivalvia; order Adapedonta; family Hiatellidae; genus Cyrtodaria; species Cyrtodaria siliqua. The sequence goes on from JAWPHD010007170.1 coordinate 29,499, forward strand.
TGCATATTGTACATGTGTTATACTGCATATTGTACATGTGTTATACTGCATATTGTACATGTGTTATACTGCATATTGTACATGTGCGATACTACATATTGTACATGTGTTATACTGCATATTGTACATGTGTTATACTGCATATTGTACATGTGTTATACTGCATATTGTACATGTGCGATACTACATATTGTACATGTGTTATACTGCATATTGTACATGTGCGATACTTCATATTGTACATGTGCGATACTGCATATTGTACATGTGCGATACTACATATTGTACATGTGTTATGCTGCATATTGTACATGTGCGATACTTCATATTGTACATGTGCGATACTGCATATTGTACATGTGCGATACTGCATATTGTACATGTGTGATACTTCATATTGTACATGTGCGATACTGCATATTGTACATGTGCGATACCTCATATTGTACATGTGCGATACTGCATATTGTACATGTGCGATACTGCATATTGTACATGTGTGATACTGCATATTGTACATGTGTTATACTGCATATTGTACATGTGCGATACTTCATATTGTACATGTGCGATACTACATATTGTACATGTGTAATACTGCATATTGTACATGTGTTATACTACATATTGTACATGTGTTATACTGCATATTGTACATGTGCGATACTTCATATTGTACATGTGCGATACTACATATTGTACATGTGTTATACTGCATATTGTACATGTGCGATACTTCATATTGTACATGTGCGATACTGCATATTGTACATGTGCGATACTACATATTGTACATGTGTTATACTGCATATTGTACATGTGCGATACTACATATTGTACATGTGTTATACTGCATATTGTACATGTGTGATACTTCATATTGTACATGTGCGATACTACATATTGTACATGTGTTATACTGCATATTGTACATGTGCGATACTACATATTGTACATGTGTTATACTGCATATTGTACATGTGCGATACTTCATATTGTACATGTGCGATACTGCATACTGCATATTGTACATGTGTGATACTACATATTGTACATGTGTTATACTGCATATTGTACATGTGCGATACTGCATATTGTACATGTGCGATACTACATATTGTACATGTGTTATACTGCATATTGTACATGTGCGATACTTCATATTGTACATGTGCGATACCTCATATTGTACATGTGCGATACTGCATATTGTACATGTGCGATACTGCATATTGTACATGTGTGATACTACATATTGTACATGTGTTATACTGCATATTGTACATGTGCGATACTGCATATTGTACATGTGCGATACTGCATATTGTACATGAGCGATACTGCATATTGTACATGTGCTATACTGCATATTGTACATGTGCGATACTGCATATTGTACATGTGCGATACTTCATATTGTACATGTGTTATACTGCATATTGTACATGTGCGATACTGCATATTGTACATGTGCGATACTGCATATTGTACATGTGTGATACTTCATATTGTACATGTGCGATACTTCATATTGTACATGTGCGATACTACATATTGTACATGTGTTATACTGCATATTGTACATGTGCGATACTGCATATTGTACATGTGCGATACTGCATATTGTACATGAGCGATACTGCATATTGTACATGTGCGATACTGCATATTGTACAACTGCACATTGCACATGTTTGATACTGCACATTGCACATGTGTGATACTGCACATTGCACATGTTTGATACTGCACATTGGACATGTTTGATATTGCATATTGCACATGTGTGATACTGCACATTGCACATGTTTGATACTGCATATTGTATATGTGCGATACTGCATATTGTACATGTGCGATACTGCATATTGTACATGTGTGATACTGCATATTGCACATGTTTGATACTGCATATTGCACATGTGTGGTACTGCATATTGCACATGTTTGATACTGCATATTGCACATGTGTGGTACTGCATATTGCACATGTGTGATACTGCATATTGCACATGTTTGATACTGCATATTGCACATGTTTGATACTGCATATTGCACATGTGTGATAATGCATATTGCACATGTGTGATACTGCATATTGTATATGTGCGATACTACATATTGTACATGTGCGATACTGCATATTGTACATGTGTGATACTGCATATTGCACATGTTTGATACTGCATATTGCACATGTTTGATACTGCATATTGCACATGTGTGATAATGCATATTGCACATGTGTGATACTGCATATTGCACATGTGTGATAATGCATATTGCACATGTGTGATACTGCATATTGCACATGTGTGATAATGCATATTGCACATGTTTGATACTGCATATTGTATATGTGCGATACTACATATTGTACATGTGCGATACTGCATATTGTACATGTGTGATACTGCATATTGCACATGTTTGATACTGCATATTGCACATGTGTGATAATGCATATTGCACATGTGTGATACTGCATATTCCACATGTGTGATAATGCATATTGCACATGTGTGATACTGCATATTGCACATGTGTGATAATGCATATTGCACATGTTTGATACTGCATATTGTATATGTGCGATACTACATATTGTACATGTGCGATACTGCATATTGTACATGTGTGATACTGCATATTGCACATGTTTGATACTGCATATTGCACATGTGTGATAATGCATATTGCACATGTGTGATACTGCATATTGTATATGTGCGATACTACATATTGTACATGTGCGATACTGCATATTGTACATGTGTGATACTGCATATTGATACTGCATATTGCACATGTGTGATACTACATAGTGTACATGTGTGATACTGCATATTGCAAATGTGTGATACTACATATTGTACATGTGTGATACTGCATATTGTACATGTGTGATACTGCATATTGTACATGTGTGATACTGCATATTGATACTGCATATTGTACATGTGTGATAATGCATATTGTACATGTGTGATACTGCATATTGATACTGCATATTGTACATGTGTGATACTGCATATTGTACATGTGTGATACTGCATATTGATACTGCATATTGTACATGTGCGATACTGCATATTGTACATGTGTGATACTGCATATTGTACATGTGCGATACTGCATATTGTACATGTGTGATACTGCATATTGATACTGCATATTGTACATGTGTGATACTACATATTTTACATGTGTGATACTGCATATTGCACATGTGTGATACTACATAGTGTACATGTGTGATGCTGCATATTGCACATGTGTGATACTGCATATTGCACATGTGTGGTACTGCATATTGCACATGTGTGATACTGCACATTGCATATGTGTGATACTGCATATTGCACATGTGTGATACTGCATATTGCACATGTGTGATACTGCATATTGCACATGTGTGATACTGCATATTGCACATGTGTGATACTGCATATTGTACATGTGTGAAACTGCATATTGTACATGTGTGATACTGCATATTGTACATGTGTGATGCTGCATATTGATACTGCATATTGTACATGTGTGATACTGCATATTGATACTGCATATTGTACATGTATTACTGTCACTCAAACTTTAAAAGACTATACTCCATGCAGCATGAATTATTTTAAAGTCAACCAATAACAAAAATAAATAAATATCAGAACCGTCAATTTACGGCGGTCCATCGAATAATCACAATTCGGATAAGTCCGTGAAACCGGTCCGTTATGGAGTGAATACTGCAAATATCGTCTTCTAGAAAGTAAACACAGTGTTGTTCGAGGAATGTACAAGGTTTATCAGTTTATTTTAGGCAAACTGCTTCCATTTTCCAAAATAGCTTCACGTGTGTCCACGGCAAAATATCGTCATAATGGAAAATGGCACGAGCACATCAAACATGTAGTTGCTTCCGCAACAAAGGTAGTAGCATTAATGCGAATGCTTAAATATAAAGTATCTCGAAGAACACTTAATCAGATTTATTTATCCTATATGCATCCAATCGTTGAGTATGCTTCCATTACATGGGACGGTTGTACCTTATACGAAAAAGATACTTTGGAAAAGTCCGCTTAGTAACTGGACTAACTCTTCTGTATCTATATATCGTTTGTTAGCTGAAATAGGATGGATTTTCCTTTCCGATAGGAGACAAATAAAAAAACTTATTACAGTATACAAAGTTAAATATGGAGCAACTCCAAACTAAATTTCAAATCTGTTCCCACAAATGGTAAGACAACTGAGCTCCTACAACCTTCGAAATAGTGATAAGTATGCTACTGCTGCCCGTAGAACTGAACTATTTAATAACTCGTTTGTATCTGAAACAACTTACCTATAGATATACGTAATTTAGAATCTATTTCGATGTTTAAGAAGAAACTTTAAAGTTCTGTTTTTTCCCACCTCAAACGTTTCAACACACTACTTGACTGGCCAACGATTATTTGCTGTTTTACATGCCAGAATACGAAATTATTGCAGTAACCTTAATACTGATCTTTATGTAAACCATTTACGAGAATCACTCAATTGCGATTATGGTTCTGCAGTAGAAGACGCTGAACACTGTAACTTATTTCGTACACAACGGCTTCGTTTTTTTCAGTCAACTCGTACATTTCACCCATTAAATTTAAATACAATACTTTTTGGTCGCGAACACTTGTCGGTTGAAGATAGTCAAATTCTCTTCGAAGCAGTGCAAATGTACATAAGAGAAACACAGAGGTTGGCCTAGATTTACTTACATAAGAGACACAGAGGTTGGCGTAGATGTACTTACATAAGAGATACAGAGGTTGGCCTAGATTTACTTACATAAGAGATACAGAGGTTGGCCTAGATTTACTTACATAAGAGACACAGAGGTTGGCGTAGATGTACTTACATAAGAGATACAGAGGTTGGCCTAGATTTACTTACATAAGAGATACAGATGTTGGCCTAGATTTACTTACATAAGAGACACAGAGGTTGGCCTAGATTTACTTACATAAGAGACACAGAGGTTGGCCTAGATTTACTTACATAAGAGACACAGAGGTCGGCCTAGATTTACTTACATAAGAGACACAGAGGTTGGCCTAGAATTATGTACAAAAGAGGCACATAGGTTTGCCTAGATTTACTAACAAAAGAGGCACAGAGGTTGGCCTAGATTTACATACAGAAGAGACACAGAGGTTTGCCTAGATTTACTTAAAGAAAAGACACAAAGGTTGGCATATTTACTTACATAAGAGACACAGAGGTTGACCTAGATTTACTTTCGTAAGAGAAACAGAGGTTGGCCTAGATTTACTTACAGAAGAGACACAGAGGTTGGCCTAGATTTACTTACATAAGAAATACAGAGGTTTACCTAGATATATTTACAGAAGAGACACAGAGGTTGGCCTAGATTTATTTGCATAAGAGAGACAGAGGTTGGCCTAGATTTACTTACAGAAGAGACACAGAGGTTGACCTAGATTTACTTTTGCAGCTTATGCTGATTGACTCTCTTCATTCGAACTTGACACGATCTCTGTACTTCTTTATCTTTCACTAGTTCCTAGTTTTTCTTTCTCACTACCTTTTCTCTAATCATAATACTATGTGCAAGTTATGACTCGGTTTGATATTCTACTTTAAAGCAACACAGAATGGGATTGATTATCTCAAAGGACCAGTAAATAATAACACTACTGATTTGTAGTCGGGGCGACTTTCTACGGCCGCCACACAGCATTAAACAAACGCTAGTGTGAATGTAAGCCTATTTCAAATGTAGAAGGCATGTCGTTAGAGGCGAAGTAATGGAGACATAATTAATTGTGTACTTCTAAGGTGAGATGGCTTGAGATCCATTTAATATATATATTTAATCTCTATGTAAATGGCGGTTTAACAGGAATGTGTATTTTCTTTTTGGCGCTGTATTATATATGTTTGTGTCGGAGTGCCGTAAACCCCATTCAATTTCGGAGCGCCGTAAACCCCATTCAATTCCGTGACAACATTTTGTTTTTCAATATTGCTTTACACACGTGACTTGATCTGTTATTATGTTAAACTTGTTCCCAGTTCCTACCCAGATATAATGCTATTTTCTCTAGGCAGCTATTTTACGCTTGCGTAAAACCTTGCTTGTATATACTTCTATTGAACATGGTAAGGTAGCAATGAACAGTTTCTTTGAGTTTTTCACTTTGGTAGCAGTGAAAAGTTTATCTGTGTTGTAATGCACACGCTAACGCACACGCTTCCCTTACATGTGAACACTTGTATTTCTGTGCTAATATGTACTTCTGGCACGTCGTGCTACAAAGGTGAATACATTTTGTAATCAATATTTAACGCATGTCAATGATTTGACCAGAGCGAAGCGAGGTCGCCCACCTAGATTCAAAATGTTTGATAGGAAGGTAAAAATTGGGAAGAAAGTGTTTGGTTAGAAAAAACGGTCGTGACGTGTTTACGTCTTTCTGTCAACATTATTTTTACAATATTATTTAAACACCCGTGACTTGATCGGTTATTATTTTAAACTTTGTTCCCAGTTCCCATCCAGATATAATGCTATTTTCTCTCGGCAGCTCTTTTACGCTTGCGTAAAACTTTGCTTGTATATACTATGATATTGTACTATGATTGTATATATTATTATAGAACATACGGTATGCAATCAAACTCTAGTCAATTATAATACACCTCTTTTGTTTTTCAGGGCCATTATGTACTAGGTCCAATACAGATCTGAGACTAAAGGCATTCCACGAGACTCGACAGAGGTACGCGAGAAAATGATGTTAATGCTGTTTTTTATATATAAATAAATTATTTAATTGTTATTCTATTCTCTTGTGTTTAATTGTTTTATCGTTTGACTGCGTCGCACACTATCTATCTGTATATTTTGCCAAACGCCCTCACTGGCATAATCGGGCTAGTAGACAAGAAAAGTTAAAAATAAGAGTTTTGAGGGGAAAACAGTTTAAAGGTGTTAAGGTCTGACGTGTTGGATGCGGCTGACAGTCAGCTTGAACGAGACTTGAAAGATCCTTCTGAAGCACGACATCAGCTGGGAGTGAATTAAACAGTTAGAGGAAAGAATGAGTATTTATAGTAGTTAACTTCTGTATAAAAGTCATGTAGTGACAATACCTCGAAACTCTATGGTTGGGTTCGACGAGTTGTGGAATAGGGACAGCTCCCATAACATGCTGTCCCTAACAGCCTCCATCGCAGCCTCTCCAGCATACAAGTAAAACTCGGGTAGTTTGAGTAGTCATTTAACGTCCAACTTGCTGCTCGGCGTTGGACTTTTTCAAGTGTCGATGTTGGACGTCGTGTTGGGATCCCAAATGCTGCTGGCATACTCTAGTTGTGGGCGGACAAGGGCATTGCATGCACATTCCTTATAGCTACAGAGTCTCTATTTTAACTGGTAATAACTCATGAATACGAATGAGTTGCGTGTGAAGTAGATTCAAATCGACGAACACCCCGATAGTCGGTATATAAGGCAGAAATCGATGCGTGAAATATCACATTCGTACAGATACATCGATAAATATACGGCTTCAGAATATATGTGATAAAAAAGTACTTGCCCGGAACGGGATTTGAACCACAGCCGTTGTGCTTCTAAGTTTTGACGGCCGTACGTTTAACCACTAGACCACGGCTACTTATTGGTATGTTTTAGCATTATTAACTCTAAATATAAATTACGTAATAACTAGCGCGCACACTTGACGAAAGCGCTAAATAACAAGTCTAGATATGGTTGTTTTGAGGCGGAATATTAGTTTTTTATTGATAAAATATAGTTTTACAACAGGCAATGCTAATTTGCACGTTCGACAAGATAAACTATATATTTATGGATTCATCTTGAGTTGCGTTCAAATATATTAAGTTATTTTGCCTCCTAATAAACGGTAGTTTGTATACCATTTTCTCAAGAAGCATTATAGCTCAGTGAATAGAGCACCTGACTTGGAATCAGAAGGTGTTGTGTTCGAGTCCCGAATGAGGCAATTTTTTTTTCTTCTGTAAATCATAATGTTACCTGTGTACAGGTACGATGTGCACTGGTCGATATCTATACAATAAATGATGTCCTGCCTTATATTTGCTCGCTTAAATACCCGATTTCGACATGAGCTGGTTAGCATGAAGTTACAAATAAAGACACGCCCACAAAGAAGTAATCGATTGATATAGAGATCCTTTAAGTTTGGGAGAATTAACCTTTATATAACGTTTAATAAACACAGACAATCCCTAGGTTATGTATTATCTGACACTCTTTGTCAGGCAATCGCTAGAGTAAGTATTACTTAACAGTCTTTGTCAGGCATTCGCTAGCGTAAGTATTACTTAACAATCTTTGTCAGGCATTCGCTAGGTTAAGTATTACTTGGCAATCTTAGCCAGGCGTTCGCTAGATTAAGTATTACTTGGCCATCTTAGCCAGGCATTCGCTAGAGTAAGTATTACTTAACAGTCTTTGTCAAGCATTCGCTAGGTTAAGTATTACTTAGCAGTCTTTGTCAGGCATTCGCTAGGTTAAGTATTACTTGGCAGTCTTTGTTAGGCATTCGCTAGAGTAAGTATTACTTAACAATCTTAGTCAGGCATTCGCTAGGTTAAGTATTACTTGGAATCTTTGTCAGGCAATCGCTAGATTATGTATTGCTTGGCAATCTTTATCAGGCATTCGCTAGGTTAAGTATTACTTGGCAATCGTTGTCAGGCATTTGCTTTAAGTATTACTTGACAGTCTTTGTCAGGCATTCGGTAGATTAGGTATTACTTCGCAGTCTTTGTCAGGCACTCGCTAGATTAAGTATTACTTCGCAATTTTGTCAGGCATTCGCTAGGTTAAGTATTACTTGGCAATCTTTGTCAGACATTCGCTAGATTGAGTATTACTTGGCAGTCTTTGTCAGGCATTCGCTAGATTAAATATTACGTGGCAGTCTTTGTCAGGCACTCGCTAGATTAAGTATTACTTGGCAATCTTTGTCAGACACTAGCTAGGTTAAGTATTACTTGGCAGTCTTTGTCAGACACTAGCTAGATTAAGTATTACTTGGCAATCTTTGTCAGACACTAGCTAGATTAAGTATTACTTGGCAATCTTTGTCAGACAGTAGCTAGGTTAAGTATTACTTGGCAATCTTTGTACTAGATTAAGTATTACTTGACAACCTTTGTCAGACATTCGCTAAACAAACGATAGCTATATATATATTTCTTAGCAACCATAGTCAAGCAATAGCTAGACAGATTTAATATTGCTTGGTAATGGCAATCACTATGGTAGTACCTGGTAATCTTTGTCGATGGTCATTCGTTAGATATAGTATTGCATACCACACGTAGTCAGGTAATCGCTATATCTTTTTCAAACAATTCCTGAATGCAGTACTACTTGGCAACCTTATTTAGGCAATCTCTGAATATAGTATTGTATGCCCGTTTCACTAGATATAATATTACTTAGCAATCGAAGTCAGGCAATCGCTAGATATATTGTTACTTGGCAATCGTAGTCAGACAATCGCTAGATCTAGAATATCATGGCAATCGTAGTCAGGCAATTGCTAAATTTAATCTTGTATGCCTATATTTGCCAAGCAATCGCTAGCTATCGTAATAATTGGCAGTCGTAGTCAAACAATGGCTATATCTAGTATAACTTGGCAATCTTACTCAGGCAATCGCTGGATGTAGTATGACTTGGCAATTGTAGTCAGACAATCGCTAGATATATTATTACTTGGCAATCGTGGTCATACATTAGCTGGATATAGAATAATTTGGAACTGGTAGTCAGGCTATCGGTTAATTAGTATTAAATGCCCATCATTTGCCAACAATCGCTGGATATAGTACAACTTGGCAAACTTAGTCAGACAAACGCTAGATAAGGTATTACTTGGCAATCTTAGTCAGACAATCGCTATATATGGTATAACCTTGAATCGTAGTCATACAATCGCTGGATGTAGTATTTCTTGGCAATCGTAGTCAGACAATCGCTAGATATATTATTAATTGACAATCGTGGTCATACATTAGCTAGATATAGAATAATTTGGCATTGATAGTCAGGCTATCGCTAAATTAGTATTAAATGCCTATTATTTGCCAGCAATCGCTGGATATAGTTTGCAAACTTAGTTAGACAAATGCTAGATAAGATATTACTTGGAAATCGTAGTCAAACAATCGCTAGATCTAGTATTAATTCGCAGTCTTAGTTAGAAATCGCTAGATAGAGTACAACTTGGCAATCGTAGTCAAACAATCGCTAGATGTAGTACAAATTGGCAATCGTAGTCAGACAGTCGCTATATAGAGTATAACCTGGCAATCGTAGTCAGACAATCGCTAGATAGAGTACAACTTGGAAATCTTAGTCAGACTATCGCTAGATCTAGTACAACTTGGCAATCGTAGTCAGACAATTGCTAGATAGAGTATAACCTGGCAATTGTTGTCAGGCAATCACTAGATCTATTATAACTTGGCAATCGTATTTAGATAATCGCTAGATATAGTATTACTTGTCAATCGTAGACAATCTCTAGACTTAGTACAACTTGGCAATCATAGTCAGACAGTCTCTAGATAGAGTACAACTTGACAATCGTAGTTAGACAATTGCTAGATATAGTATTACTTGGCAATCGTAGTCAGGCAAACGCTAGATCTAGTATATCTTTGAGGTCATAGTCAAGCAATCGCTAGATAGAGTATTACTTGGCAATTGTTGTCAGGCAATCACTAGATCTATTATAACTTGGCAATCGTATTTAGATAATCGCTAGATATAGTATTACTTGTCAATCGTAGTCAGACAATCGCTGGATCTAGTATAACTTTGCTATCGCAGTCAGACAATCACTAGATAGGGTAAAACCTGGCAATCATTGTCAGACAATCCCTATATTTAGTACAAATTTGCAATCATAGTCAGACAATCGATAGATCTAGTGCAACTTGGCAATCGTAGTCAGGCAATCGCTAGATCAAGTACAACATGGCAATCGTAGTCAGGCAATCGCTAGTTCTAGTACAAATTGGCAATCGCAGTCAGATAATCGCTAGATCTAGTACAACTTGGCAATCGTAATCAAACAATCGCTAGATTTAGTACAAATTTGGCAATCTTAGTCAGACAACCTTTTTAGATTGCTAAGCAATATTGCCTAAATAAGATTGACTTCGATTGCCAAATTATACTATATCAAGCGAGCGTCTGACTACGATTGCCAAGTAATTCTATATATAGCGATTGTCTGACAATGACTGCTAAGTAATAATATACTAGCGATTGTTTGACTACGATTGCCAATTAATACCATATCTAGCGTTTGTCTGACTACGATTGCCAATTAATACTATATATAGCGAGTTTCTGACTACGTTTGCCAAGTAATACTATATATAGCGAGTGTCTGTCTACAATTACCAAGTAATACTATATATAGCGAGTGTCTGACTACAATTACCAAGTAATACTAAATCAAGAGATTATTTGACTACGATTGCCAAGTAAAAATATATCAAGCGATTGTCTAACTACGATTGGCAAGTAAAACTATATCAAGCGAGTGTCTGACTACAATTACCAAGTAATACTAAATCAAGAGATTGTTTGACTACGATTGTCAAGTAAAAATATATCAAGCGATTGTCTAACTATGATTGGCAAGTAAAACTATATCAAGCGAGTGTCTGACTACGATTGCCAAGTAATACTATATCACGCGATTATTTAACTACGATTTCCAAGTAATACTATATCACGCGATTGTCTGACTACGATTGCTAACTAATACTATATCACGCGAAAGTCTGACTATGATTGCTAACTAATACTATATCACGCGAAAGTCTGACTATGACTGCTAACTAATATTATATCACGCGAAAGTCTGACTACGATTGCTAACTAATACTATATCACGCGAAAGTCTGACTACGATTGCTAACTAATACTATATCACGCGAAAGTCTGACTATAATTGCTAACTAATACTATATCACGCGAAAGTCTGACTACGATTTCCAAGTAATACTATATCACGCGATTGTCTGACTACGATTGCTAACTAATACTATATCACGCGAAAGTCTGACTACGATTTCCAAATAATACTATATCACGCGATTGTCTGACTACGATTGCTAACTAATACTATATCACGCGAAAGTCTGACTATAAATGCCATGTAATACTATATCACGCGAAAGTCTGACTACGATTGCTAACTAATACTATCTCACGCGAAAGTCTGACTATAAATGCCATGTAATACTATATCACGCGAAAGTCTGACTATAAATGCCAAGTAATACTATATCACGCGAAAGTCTGACTACGATTGCTAACTAATACTATATCACGCGAAAGTCTGACTACGATTTCCAAGTAATACTATATCACGCGATTGTCTGACTACGATTGCTAACTAATACTATATCACGCGAAAGTCTGACTACGATTGCTAACTAATACTATATCACGCGAAAGTCTGACTACGATTGCTAACTAATACTATATCACGCGAAAGTCTGACTTTAAATGCCATGTAATACTATATCACGCGAAAGTCTGACTATAAATGCCATGTAATACTATATCACGCGAAAGTCTGACTACGATTGCTAACTAATACTATATCACGCGAAAGTCTGACTATAAATGCCATGTAATACTATATCACGCGAAAGTCTGACTATAAATGCCATGTAATACTATATCACGCGAAAGTCTGACTACGATTGCTAACTAATACTATATCACGCGAAAGTCTGACTATAAATGTCATGTAATACTATATCACGCGAAAGTCTGACTATAAATGCCATGTAATACTATATCACGCGAAAGTCTGACTATAAATGCCAATTAATACTATATCTAGAGATTGGCATGTACTACTATATACCCCGATTGCCTGACAAAAACTGTATATCCAGCGATAGCATGACAAAGATTTAAAAGTTATACTATATCTATACATTGTTTAACTACGCTGCAAAGTTTTGCTAGATCTAGCGATTGCCTGAGAACAACTGCCAAGTAATATCAGATCTAGCGATTGTCTGACTACGATTGCCAAGTGATACTTTATTTGGAGATTATATAACTACGACTGCAAAGTTATACTAGATCTAGCGAGTGTCTGACTACGACTGCCAAGTAAAATTATATCAAGCGATTGTCTGACTACGATTGTCAAGTAATAATATATCTAGAGATTATATAACTACGACTGCAAAATTATACTATATCTAGCAATTGCCTGACTAAGATTACCAAGTAATACTATATTTAGCAATAGTTTGGCAACGATTGCCATGGAGTACTACATATACCGATTGCCTGACAAATATTGCCAAGTAATAACAGATCTAGCGATTGTCTGACTACGATTGCCAAGTAATACAATATTTGGAGCTTATCTAACTACGACTGAAAAGGACACACAGCAATCTTGATTTTATTTTTAAAACTGAAGGCGTCCCGTTAGTTTTTTTGCATAACTTGCATTTGTTCAACCATTAATATTAATAATATATAAGAACATTATAAAGCAAATTGTGTTTGCATATTATTACATGTTGAGTATAATGCACCAGTAAATATATTTAAACCTATTGTAGAATAAGACGAAAAAAATTGTAACTCAGTTGTTTATTTAATTATACGAAAGCTGGTTTGAAGTCAAAATAATACGGGATAAATAGACCGAGATTAAACTCAATGCTTAATCAATGCTTGATAAACAATTCAACATTACCGCGTGTCCCTTTGAGCAATCCCTAAATGTAGCATTGTTTTGAAATATAATTTATTCAGTCGCTCTATATAGTATTGGATGCCAGTCTGCGTCAAGAAATCGCTATCATTCATCTCCAAACGGTCATATGACAACAGAAACTTTACAGCTCCTTTTAATAATTCCACTTTACAGCCAAAATACAGGTTTTTCTCCCATATGATTGTGTGATTGTAGTCACAAAGCTTCTTTTAAAAGTTAGATTTTAGGATTTTCCTTAAACAATTTATATTTGTTTATATTCAAAATCATATCATTAAGAATAAGGCATTACAACATAAATACAGTCAAACCCGTTTTAAGACCACTTGATAAAAATAAAAATGCGCACTATCAGCCTATTCAACAGTTTTACATCTGGTTTAACTATAAACTACTTAATTGTGATAACCAATCGTTACGTTGAATAAACCCTCATCAATACTAATGAGACTATTGGACACTATTGTCCAATCACAGCGTCGTATAAATATTACCTCAAGATTTAGACGAACGTATGTTTTCGTTATGGTTGGGAGAATTAAAACAAAGAAAAAAGCCTTACAATCCACTTTTAAGTAGACAATACAAGAGTCGAATGCATAATTGCGCATTATCAATATTCGCATAGCAGTGACATTTTAAAATAATATCCGGTATTCAGCCTTTGTTTAAGATATCATGGATTTTAGTAGTATATATTTCTAACATGTTAGTAGCATATATTACGAAAATGTCAGAAAAGGGATTCGTACCAACGCCGGGAGAACCCGCTTGTGACACGAATGCAACGCCGTAGACCGCTCGGCCATCCTGATCTGATGATATATTACCGACTTAAATAGAAAAAAACTGTTATGATTAAATAATCTTCTGTTTTACAATTTAAACTACTATTTTATTTAGCTTTAACACTGACCCTTTAACACTTTTAGACACAAATAATTAGCGAACTAAAACACTTAAGAAAAACTTTTGTCAGAAGTGGGATTCGAACCCACGCCGGGAGAACCCGACTGCGACCTGAACGCAGCGCCTTAGACCGCTCGGCCATCCTGACTTGATGTTATATTAAGAGATAAACGATATTAAACAGTTTTTCACGTGTTTTACATACAAACTATTAGTTATCGCGATGGCAGATGGTTGGATAAAAACAACCTAATCAATATTAAATTATCTGACAATATCTTCCAATCGCAGCGTCGTATTAATAGATAAATAGTTTATTTCATACAGAAGGCCTTAGGCCCGAGAGTACACAGTTGATTATAATATCGATAGGTATTCACAGTACATATTTTCAAAGTAATGTAACATTGTTCAACTGAGTACATGTTTCTATAATTAGTACAGTAGTATGAAATACATCTGAATCTCCCCTTTACTTAACAAAATCCACCATGCATCATAAATACTTGTTCCAGTGCAAAGTAATACCATTATTATTAACTTGCGTTATATGCAAATTAATATAATTAATCCTAACATATGCACACATATGCGCGTTTTTGGCTTATACCTACTTGGGACGAATTTCTTTTGCGATAATAAAAATAAAAACACAAGCCAGCGTACGTGATAATGTCTTTTTATTAAATGACATATTTTTTGTTATTTTTAAAATGAATACTTTTTAAAATGACCACTCAACTATTATGACCGCAAGTTTCATAGTTGGGCAATAAAAACATTATGGCGGTGGATCTATATGCATATCAAATATGTATATTTATACAACTAATTTAACTACATCATCAGAATGTGAGTTGACGGGGAGAAACCTATGTATTACAATAAAATAATTCATTTTGTAATTTAAACTTTCAAAAAACACATAGCAAGTTTTCTTAGTATGTGTACATGTTTATTGTTCATTAGTTCAATAAACTTAAGAATATTTGGATGTGTCGAGTAGTATGGTTTGATATATTTTAAACGCAGTTCATAATAGATTGATCATTATATTGAGAAATGGAATTCATCCTCGAGATTATTACACACCTGACATTTGCGTTCATTTAATGGTTTACATTTTTGTGGTCTGTGCCACCTCTCCGTCTCGACTTCAAGGCGGTGAGATGACACGCTTAATCTGCTTAAAGCATATAAACATTTTCTTAATTTAAGATTTTCTAGATATGTTGAAAATACAATTTTGAAACAGAAAATATGTCCTTGTTCGCGCTGATTTCACTAGCTCTTTAATCGTTGGTCAGTTGGATCATTATTGATCCAATACTGATTTCTGACTCGCTTATTTCATGTAACAACATACGTCTCTCCAGCAAATATCCCCCAATTAAAATCTACATCTTGAAACGGTGAAGAAGCTTTTTATTTCAATAATATATATAAACCTAATTGTTTAAACAACTATTTTGTTTCTATTTCTTTAATAAATGAGGATGAATATAATGGCCAACTTCATGAAATACTCTTAAAACTACACTTTCTACATTTAATCCAAATAAAGCTTTTGGTGAGGACAAAGAGGCCATAGCATTTTAGAGCATTATTCAAAGCATTATTGTTTAATAATTCACTAACACAATGTATGTTTCCATGGAAGTTTGCTATCATAATGTCACTTGTAAGAAAGGAGATTCAAACCTAGCCTCAAATTGCAGACCAATAGAGTTCGTCAGTTGTATAGTAACATTTATGGAAAGGATTGTATTTAATCACATATATTGTTTTCATTGCAAATAATCTTATAAACTGTTTCTAGTATACGGTGATGTGTCAAGGGCATTTGATCGAGTAAGGTATTTATTGGTTCTAGTTACTCGAACGTTAAAGGGACATACGCTGGTGTTCCTCAAGGCTCCGCCTAAGGCTCATTATTGTTTCTTATAGGTATGAAACCACTAATTATTTCCCCATAGACACCAAAGTTTAAGTGTCTCATATTAATGATTTGCTGCAAATTCAGCTCAAGTATGGGTAATGCAGCAATGTAATGTTCATATAGAAAACTAATTTTCCTTGAAAAATCACCAGAACAGGTGGGCTCACAAGACATGTTAGAAAGTTCTCGTTTGTTTACTAAACAGGTCGACGGTACAGCTGTTTTCTTTTCAGTGCTTACAAAGTGTAAGCATAGAGTCGAAATTTCGAAAATGTTCATCAGTGATCCTGTCAAACCTATTAATACGCTTCTTATACATACAACCACGAACTCGGATAGAAATGGGCATTTTCCCCCTACTTATAATGCCCATTTCCATCAAAAAAGGAGTGATTACTTTTTATTATAGGTACTACATTCGACTACACCTCGGAGGTTTACATTTAATTAGTGGTGGTAAACCTTATAATTATAAATTAACAACATTGCTGACACTCTTCTTAGTGTATAACTCGTATGTTTGCAGATGATACCTGTCTTGCTAGTCCTTCGTCTTATAGTATATTGCAGATCTTGAGGGAACATTGTGATCTTCATAGTATATCTTCTTGATACAGATGGTGACTTTTAATCCAACTAAAACTAAAGCATTATTATTACTCTCAAAAGAAATATACAACAACCCTCTGGATTTTTAATAGTATGCCAGTTAACTTTATTGAACACCATACATACTTCAGTTTACCGATTATCCATGACGGTAAATGGCACGAACGTATAACAAATATGTTAATCTTTTCGAGGCCAATACTTAAATATGCTTCTATTGTTTGGGACGGTTGCACCCAATATGACAAATAACACTTCAAAAAAAAAAAAGTGAAGCAGCTGGCATCGTCACTGGTTTAACAAGTTCAACGTCTATTCGTAATTTATAGTTTATTTATAAACAAGATTAAAGAAAACATAACCTGTGAACAGTATTGGCACGAAAAGGAGGCCGCCGAACATTATTTCAGGCAATGTCCGTTTTATTTAAATGAACGACTTTGTCTTGTTCATGCTACATGTCCGTTGCATCCGCCATGCCGACTGCGACCTGAACGTAGTGCCTTAGTCCGCTCGAACATCCTCCTCGTTGATTGTGCGATGGCGGGACAGATTGTGGCCCCTATGATGACCTCCACCTAAATACTTAAAGGACAGCAGCCTTTGATGCTTGTCTTAAATATTGTCTTGTCGTACTCATAATGGTGTGTTTACTGGCTTCTGCCAAGTCATAGAGTTCTTGCTTTGTGGCTTTCTAATATTTTGTTTTTATATTCATTTATACATGGTCATCTATTGGTTATAAATTTATTGCCTATTAACGTTGCCTTGTTTGTTACAGAATATAGCCTGGGTGGGATATCTTTATTTACACTATCCCGTTTTAATGGGATGACAATAGGGTAAGAGTGAGGTTTCTTGCACCCTAAAACATGGTTTAAACCCCCAGCGGCATTTTTTTTCTGTTAGTGCCAATAACAAATGGCAAATTACTGTTGGCTATGTAACTTTCTTAAGGTACAGACTTCACAAACTGATAAAATATAGATTTATTTATGGATCGATGCTTCACTTTAGTGAATTGATTACGATCTAAAGCTGTTATATTGTGTTGAAATTTAAAAACAAGAGGCCCAAGAGGATGCTCTACTTGCTCAAATGGCTCTTATATCAAGGGTTGTCATCATAAAATGCCCATCAGTATTGCTTTTAAACTAAAAGGCCACGGCCTACATGTTGAGCCCTAATATACAGGTCTAGATTTTTATTTGACCAACACCAATGTCAATCCCAAGAAATTAACATTAACAGTGGGAGATTCATGTCGTAGCAGAGACCGGACGTGACCTATATTTCGTCTAAAGTTGAAGGTAATAATCAAAATTTCACAATTAAAATACCGCATGCATTTTAAATGAACATGCCACACTCCTGATAAGACGCGTCTGAAAAACAGCAACTGTCATTGATGAGGCATCACGAATAATATCATCACTAAGTCCACTAGTCTGGTGTCGTCTGCTTTACTTTAAAAATGCCACTTTTGATGTTACTAATGAGGGTTTTCAGATCCCTAAATAACAAGGCAGAGTCAATAAATACAATAGAACCAAACACTGTCACGAGTAGTGCGACTCCAAGGACACCAATGCTGACTGCAGACGGACGCTTGTCTTCAGCGCTCGTCAACTTCCGGATTGTTGACGACAATTCTGACGTATTTACAGCGAGCTCCTTCTGCATAATCGCAATTTTCTCCTAAAAAGTAAAAAGATAAAGGAGAATATACCATCCAAAACATAAAGTTTCGATAAGTATCAATACAATGTATTTGTATGTTGTTTTGTTGAGTACTTGCATCGTCGTTATATATTTAAATTGAATATAAATAGCCACATGCCTTTGCTATTTGAAGTTTTCAAACATACTTGGTCAAATAACATAGAAAATACATTATTCTACAGAGACAGTAAATTATACATGACTCATTCGTCAAATATTTGTATGTTTACCTGAATTTCTTTTGCCGTAAGATTTATATTTGAGCCAGTACCACTGCAAGGACAGAAGCACTTCGGCGCTGAAGTTGTTGATGTTGACGTTACACTTCCGGATGATGCAGTTGTTGATGTTGGGGCTGACTGAGAGGTAGTTGTGGAGGCAGTGGTAGTAGTTGGTGTTGTTGTTGAGGATGCAGTAGTAGTGGTTGTAGGTGCCGTGGTAGTTGTTGTTGGGGGAGTTGTAGATGCCACCGTGGTAGTTGTTGGTGTTGTTGGGGGAGTTGTAGATGCCACCGTGGTAGTTGTTGGTGTTGTTGGGGGAGTTGTAGATGCCACCGTGGTAGTTGTTGGTGTTGTTGGGGGAGTTGTAGATGCCACCGTAGTAGTTGTTGGTGTTGTTGCAGTTGTTGTAGAAGCAGTACTTGTTGTTGTTGGGGTTGTTGTTGTCGAAGTTGTTGTTGTCGGAATGGTTGTACTCGTTGACGTCGTTGTGGCTGTAGTTGAAGTAGTTGTTGTCGAGGTAGATGTTGTGTCTAGAAAATATAAGTATGTGTTATTGTGTACTAGTATCTATACTCCTTATCCTGGTATGCCCGGCTTGGGGTTTAACGCGTTTTCATGTTACAGTATAGAAGTAGCACCATAAACCATAGTGTCATACATATACGCAATGCTCATAACACGTTATGCGTGAATTTGTTGTCAATCATATAGGTAGAATATGTAAAGTGGACAGAGTCATAAAGTGACTGCTAGCTTAAATGTGATTATCATATATACATAATCTTACAGTATTTTCGGAAGAGATCACAGTGACTGCTAGCTTAAATGTGATGATCAGATATTATTTAAAATCTTACCTATAACAGTTTTCTGTCCAATGACGATAACGGCTGGTACCTCAAAATGTTCGCTGGTACCTAGAAAAGGAATTGAATTGCTGTTTAATGGCTCATGGACACTCGATCGTAGATTATAAGGAACCGTCTTAGGGAGAGGAAGGGAATAAAAAGGAACGCAGGAATGATTGCCTATCCTTACTATCGAAGCTATTTCTATGATACGTTAATGTGTTTGGGGGATATACTCCGATACACGGGACTAGGAGAAAGTATCCTGCCCAAAGACACACGAAAGAAGCCCAGTACTAAAGAAGCCCAGTGGTGTCGGTGAGACTTGACTCGTGATCCCCGGATTCAAAGTCTACTTTTTTATTCACTAAACCAAGCCAACTCTCTCTGTAAAATATCGATATATACTAGAGATAGCAGAAACGGATTTCTTTGTTCATGCTTAGTTTATCTCCAGCGGCAAATTGTGTGTAGCAAAAGAATATTCTTAACCCTTACCCACTACATAGATATAATGGAGTGTTCTTTCTTTGAATTAAGACCATTCAATGTTTGCGACAAAGATTTGTCTTGGGGGGAAATGACTGATCAGCAGCCGGACAATGTAAACCCTGATATGGGTTTACAATGGACACAAAGGCTACTGCAGTCGTGCTTAGCGGGTTAAGGGTTAACTTAATTTACAGTTATTATTTCAATTTAAACATAAGCACACATAGGCTAGTGTATCAGATGGATGTGTTGTCGAATCTCCTTTTTGACAGGCTGGGACCCCATTTATATAGCAGAATACTGTCCCAGATTATGTCCAATCACGTGTACTTTGTGTACTGGACTTGACGTTCAAAAGTGGCTCGAAACTAGCCGAAACTAGTTTCAAGCATCAAATATCAGCCTTTTGGAGTAAACGGAATAATTAAGCTGGTTCCTGGACAGGTGTTTATACATCCTCGGTGTCACAAGCCCCACAAGGCTATGGTGACTTGTCATCAAAAGCTCAAAATGGAGTAAACGGAATAATTAACTTGATGCAGGGACAATAGTTTCTCAAATTCTCCTTTGTTCAAAAGATCTCAGAGAACTGCTAGATTTTGTAAGCATACTTAGGTTATTAGTAGCTAAACATACACCTAATTGAAGTGACCCGTGTATTCTTGTATTGTTTTAATAGTAAAGGTTCTAGATGTAAAAATTGGTGTTACAAAGTTTTAAATAATTTTTCAAAAATTGAGTTTAATAACGTTCCGAGTGTAATTAACCCTATTGTTAAACGTAAATTTTTAGATGATGTTAAGAGTGCATCTTTAAATCAGTTTATACTAAACTGGAATGTAAATATTATCTCGGACGTGGTAGTAGTAATATTGGTGGCAATAAATTACGTACTTATAAGTTATTTAAAACTACATTTGAAACAGAAAGGTACTGTAAACTAATAGTACCAAGAAAGCATAGGTCGGCTTATTCTAGATTCCGTTGTGGCGTAGCACCAATTAGACTAGAGACTGGAAGATATGAAAGACTTCATATTAGTGAAAGAGTTTGTCATTTTGTAATGTTCAGGTGGAAGATGAGTTACATGTTATGATAACCTGTCCTTTATATAATGATATCAGAGCTAATTTATATGATAAAGCAATAAGCCTAAATCCCTATTTTAATAACTCTACAGATGAACAAAAATTAGTATATTTATTCACAAATGCAGACTTAATTCGTGTAGGGGCCAAATCCTGCTACTTAATTCTTCTACGTCGATCTAGCATTTGTATCGCTAGTCTTTTTACGTGTGAAATATATATGCTAATATCGTTTGAGTTTGATGTTATTAGCTACTTTTAAAATATGTTGATGGTTTTTAATTATAGTCTCTTATAATTCTAATTAGAATGACATGGCTATCTTATAATGCTTACGATGTTTATTTATGTTTGTATTTATTGTAAACCATGATGAGACTTTAATAAAGAAATATATATATATATATATTTGCAGACACGGTATATTGGCAGACACGGTAGGGCGTCCCTAATATACTTCTAATATAATTCAATCATTGTTTCGTAGCTTGTTACAATTAAGTACATGTTTACACCTGTGTCCAAGCGACAACAAGGTGTCCCTAATGTACTTACACTATAACTCAATTGTCCCCACTGTCCAAGTGGACATCTGATGACTGATATCTGACCAATGACCTTGTATGATCCAGCTATGACTAATTTCTGTATCACATATGCATGTAGTCATATCCATTTAGAAACGATTTTCATATTTTCAAATTCTATGAAATATTTAAATGTGATAACTCTGTACCTGTGGCGCAGCTTAACTGAACATTTTATTGTAATTGATGTACTTATCATTCTTTCATTTCAATTGCATCACAGTTAATCACTTAACCAAATACTTTACAGCAATGTGATATATTCCCAAAATCCTCGCTAGGTTAATATAAATAAACAGTCACTATCTCACAATGGGCGCATACCTATATTAATGAGCTGACATATTGTGAAAAAACTATTTATAAGCAAAAATGTATTATTATGTATCATGAAACTTTTTAAATAAAGATCGATGACAACACTGTCACGATGGCGCATTTGTCAGAGAGTTAACATCTCACACCACAATTAATTTTCCATTGGGTCCCATTGTAACAGTTTTGTTCGTGGACTAGAGAAATGAACTTCATGTTTGCGAGAACGCCTATCGAGCGTAATAATGTGACAAAAATACAACCCCGTGGTGAATAGACCCATGATGTCTAAAATGAGGCAGAATTGGCTAGATATATTATATCAACATGCCATTTTCTGTGATCTCTGTGAAAATGCTGTAGATTAAGCGCCTGGTAAGGATAAATCAATGTATGCAATGGAACGTCCTGCTAAAAGTAGAAAAGAAAAATCTATTTTTCGTTATTGCAAAGCATTGCTTGTTGTTCGTTCTACACTCGCAATGTGTTTTGAATATAATTATATACATTGGATTTATCATAATAGATATACTCTTAATGTATGCAATATGTTATGTCAGAATTTCTTTTTGATAAACGTTTGTTCCTGTACCGAATACCTAAATAATTGGACTTTGATACATATTTAATACAGTATATCCGGCAAATTTGATGCATTGCGTCAAAGTTTTTTTTTTTTTTAACCACCAGTGAACGTTCGTGATAAGGAGAAATTAACATCCGGGCGGAAGTACTTACTAATCGGTCCGGAAATGGTGATATTTATTGCCGGAATCGCTTCACTGGTGATGATTTTCAAGCATTTGACGAGTAAGGTACCGACATCAAGTGGGGTCCCGACGGGAAAAGTCTGCACCAGCTACATACAATAATAAGTAAATTTTGATATTTTGACTTAACTATGGATGAAAGGGTGTGATATGTGTTGTATATCACACCAGTGAGTTACAGTTTTAAAGACAAATGTAAGCTTAGTATGATTGAGTTTAAAAGTTATTTATCATTAAAATCTTTACTTAGTATTTTAACTAAAAAATGTGATTGTATACTAAGAAAGAGTAATATCTGTTCAGACATATGTGTTTCATGTTTACAGCATGAGACTATATGCACGAATCTTATTAGTTTCCTTTTATAGAACAAATCTGCTGCTAATCATTGTCCGGATTATAAGAATGTACAGTAGTGGTACTTACAACAGAATTAATATATTTTGAAAATGTCTTCATAGTGCCGATTGGCGTACAAGGGAGGTTACTGTAATTTAAGGCAAACGTCGCAGTTGTCACGGTAGACTTGAGGCTCGTTTCTGTGACCAAAAAAGGGCCGCCGGAACCCAATAGCTGAATTAAATCCAACTGCAAAAAATGTTATGGTTATACTAAATAATCAAAGTATGTAAAACACTATGTCATAGTGTGCGGCTTGTCTCTTTTATTATGTTTGACTTCAATATTGATAATATTAGCTCAAACAAATGTCAGTTCTTCACCCATGTATCTTTGAGAAAAAAACCCGCACTAAACAAATAGCTTGTTGCTAAAACACCAACGCGCTATATTTACATTGTATTTTTTACAAATAGCACAGTGTTTATAACTGTTTATAATATAACTATCAATGCTCATATAAAGAGTACCTTCATTTTCTTTCAGTGGAATACAAAACCCTGTATCACCTCTAAAGGTTTTCTGAATCCGTATCAGTATGCTACTAAAGATAGTTTCCGTATCACTATCCTACTTAAAATAGAACAGGGACATTCCTAATAATGCTCGCATTTACACCAATTTGCACGAGAACGTGAAGACGTTACGCCAAACAAACAAAACAAGTGCGTCGCACCAATGAACTTTAAGCTACACCCCCAAATATATTAAAATACGCCCATTTCTACGCTTTATAAAACAATAAGCCTTGACATATTTAGAAACCGTCTTTATTGCATACGTATGAAACATAAATGTAAATATTTTTAATCATATGTATAATAAAAGGATCATTACTAGAGTAACGTTTTGAAGGTTTGTATCACCTCTCGTAGGTAAATGCCAGATCAAGGATCACACTCGAGGCGATACACACTTCCAGAACACGTTACTCTAGTATTAATCCTATTTTATCACATAACATGCGGTGTGGGAATGTAATAACACCATTCAATATTTTCGATATTCCACCAGTGGTATAACATAACGTTAATGACGTCATAGACGTCACGTTAATGTACGTGTTCAGATGTGTTAAAGCGACAGGCAAAATGCAATAAAAGTAGATATGTGAGTTATGTGATAAATGGAATCTAACATTCGTCCTCATTCATTATTCAATTTATGAAACTCGTTAACAAAATTGATATAATGCTCGGCAAGAGCCTCGCATCATATCATTTTGCCAACTCGTTTAATAAATTCAATAATGAATGAGTACTCATGTAAGATCCTCTATTTAATATACCGTGCTCCTGTTCATGAAAAAAAACAAAAATACAAAAAACACGGAAACATCGAGCTAATTCTAGACAGACATCTATCTATCTAACTATTGATACTGCAACACCCCTTTTGAAGATTATGTGCAGGTTTCCTGGGTAAAACCAGTACTAAGCAATGTGGATTAATTATCTTGCTCATGGATAAATAAGATAGCTGTGGCGAGGATCGAACCCACGACCTTTCGATCTAAAGTCCGGCGCTCTACCATTGAACAACGCACTCCACTATAAGACGCACACAACGAAAGAATATCTGACATAGTGACACACATTATTGTTCGGGGCGCTTGTTTCAGCCAAAGTTTTTCTGCAGCCGCTTCAGAAATTTAAATAACACGTATATCAATTATATATCATTAGAACTAAAACTATAAAACTACTTTAGTTTTGAAAATCGGTTGAGAAATACATTTTTTACAGTCCAAATGATGTTCTAATGGACTTTTCCTAAAATTATGAAATTTCAAATAACTTCAGTTAGCCTTCATATTTTGCTATACAACGTTCAGGGTGTCTTAATTTATGAATATCCAACAATTTAAAACTAAATTTGGATAAAAATTCTAAAAACATTTTTTTTTTAAAAATGTTCATGCAGCAGAATTTTGCATTGAAAATGCCCCATCAAAAACAGCTTTTTTCTCTCAACCGATTTTGAAAAGTAAGGCATTTTTACTTACCACTAAATATGTCTGTTTCACTGATAGATAAACATATTTAGGCACTAGGTGAATTTTGTCTGAAAAGTCCAAAAAACCTTTGGCTGAAACAAGCGCCCCAAACAATAATTATAACACATAGTTCTGAATGTGGGCCATGACAAGTTACGTGGCACTACCCTACTTTCCCTTACTGGCAGAACATTATTATTACAATCGATGCTAACACAGGATGAATAACATTTTCACCTAAATTTGTAAAATTTCTATTTTTTTTGAAAATACAATTTTATATCAGCGGAAAAAACATCAATAGAAAATTAAATAAAAGATTATTTCGTGAAAAAAAATAACGAAAATTAAACCGAATTCTATGCAATGAAAAAATAATTAAAAAAAAGAGTCAGAGGGTCAGATGTGTAGGTAAGTGAGCTATTTACGTATGCATGTATCTATTTCAAGAAACGCCATTACATGGTCGCGTCTTAATTCCATTAAGTGATGGGAAAGCTTATATTTGCAGGATTTTAAAACGAATATTTCTACAATAAAACATGTTCAAAAAGAAATGCGATAACCTGTTTAAAATTACCTAATAAATATTTTAATTTTACAATATGAAACATTTTAAGCTGAAGTTAAGGTTTTATTTCATACCCCATCAAACCCGGTTTTAGCTTCTCGGAGAAGGGGTTGGATGGGGTATAAAAGTTAATACTCGGACCACGTAGTGGCTTGGTGTCCTATATAAAGGTTTGTACTGCATATAAAGTAATTTATATTCATAGTATTTTAACACTTTTTGAATATTACACAGCTTATCGACACTCAACGGATATAATGGATACGTAGAATGAAAAAGAACAACCCTTTAAACTGTTACAGATAACATTCGAAAAAAAGAAGCTCTGTATCCTCTCCGTCATCTCCGCATTCACATCGCCATCTCCGCATTCACATCGCCATCTCCGCATTCACATCGCCATCTCCGCATTCACATCGTCATCTCCGCATTCACATCGCCATCTCCGCATAACTACACCGATTACGATTATTAGCCCCGGGTTGAGCAGAAATCAATATATAAAATGCCAATAATACATACATTTGAGCCATCCCAATAGGCATATGACGGTGAACATGGAACAGTCAATGCATATACATATGGGTATACTTTATGATGGCAATGAATAAATAAATAAACTTAACGACAGTTTATAAGTTGCGATTCATTTACACTTATATACCGAAAGGGAAAAGAAACGCATAATGAATATTTCCGCTATATATTGTATGCTTAATATGCTACTGCTAATCAAATGGCACAGGGCGACATTAGGCCTGTCCTTTCGGTAAGAAGGTTTAAACAGCACAGAACACACCAATGGTTACCCCTGTAAAGCTTCATTATCGACAGAATGCGTATTTGGCTGAAGCAGGTGAGCAAACTTAGGCTTTAATAGTTGCAATCTCTTAACATTAAACACAATACTGAAATGGCTTGTCTTTTTCAAGCGAAATTTCAACATTTATGAATTTCACGTAAAAAGTATACTTTTATTAAAAGGTCTACTACATGACAGAGTTGTCCTTTCTGTAATTAGTTGTAGCCACTTTTTGTACAAAACCAAATGTTGAGATATATCTGGAATATTACATAGAATTAGGTGTATATAACAGTGTAGTATAGGCAATTTATTGAGTATGCGTTTCTTTTTCCCTTCAGTATAATTATTAGGAGTTCCAGTACAACTGATACATGTATAAGGTGTTTTTTGTTGTTAACATACAAAACAATAAATCTTACCCAAATATCTCCGGTCTCTGAACTAGCAGGTGTGGAAATTAGTTCTTCATTTGCGACTGTACCAGGTGCTAAAATGTATGTTTGGTTTCAGGAAATAATTGTTAGTTAATCGTGTGATAATGGGTGGACAAGATATACACTGTGGCTCATGGTGATCATGTTAACTGATACGAATTGCCCAAGTCGCTGTCCACTGCATAGTTCTGATCTGTCTATGAAGCTTATATCTGCCAGATATTTGAGCCAATTAAAGGTACACTAGGTATTTATTAAGAAAACAAGTAGTCCCACACACATTTCTAAAATATAATTGAATACATGGCTAACGGTTTTGGGAACTTGACCCATGGATAGAGGGAGGACCTTGACATTGAATGTCGGAACTATCACTTCTCAAAATAAATCAATAGATAAAAGGCCATATATATATAACACGATATCGCGGTGCAATGGTATCTTATTTTTGTCTATAATACCTGAAGCTGAGGTCTCTCTGCAAAGCGAAGAATTAACCACAGAGCCAAATATAAAACCATATGGAGCTTAACATTACCTGGAACATGATACGCATTGCCGGATGTGAGGTCAAAACCTCCACAAAGAACGGGGTTGGTCCCAGTCTCTCCGGGGCAAGCTGAATAACACAAGTCCGCCCCATAGTCGTACGGTGGTGCATTAGTATCGTAGTCGGCACAGAAGCATTTTGATGTAGCCTGTCAGAAATAAAGAAATATTTATCAAATAGGATATAACCATACTCGTTCAATTGTTCGTACGTACTTCTTTAAAAAGAATAATAGTATGACCGTAAACAGTAAATTGGCACGGATACCGGAGTTGGATCTGGCGTATGCCTTCATCTAAATCAGAAGCCGGTGCTAAGCGGCGTGAGAGGTGTTGCACATTATATAACCTCTCATGAACAGACTCAATAAAACCGAGACTGCTATTTTTCTCTCTTGTTTGTGTTTCTTGCCTTTTTAGTTTTTTAGTTTCATCCCCTTTTTAGTATTTATTAACTACACTATTGGATTAATGGTTACTCTTAAACGTTTGTGTGTGTTTTCAAATGTTTAATAAAGGCTTCATATCCCCTCAAACACCTTCTACTTAATATTCTGACACTTCTCGTCTTTTTATTATACTTGCTTACTGCAACACAAACAAAATCTAATATTACTTACTACTAACACGGCGGCCTGCAACACACAATATAAATCTAATATTATTTACTACTAACACGGCGGCAGTAACACACAGTGTAGATATAATATTACTTACTACTAACACGGCGGCAGTAAAGCTTCCTGACTTACAGCTTTCGATACACTTTGCCGGAGAGTTGGCCACCGCATCGTCATAGTGCGATGTCCATCTTGTCATCTGACTGTTATGCCAGCAGCCTTGTAGTCCTGAAGAGAGTAGACACAGACAAGATCATGTTTATGACAGCAAACTTGTAGTCCTGAAGAGAGTAGACATAGTAACGATAATGTTTATGACAGCAGCCTTGTAGCCCTGAAGAGAGTAGACACAGACAAGATACTGTTTCTGACAGCAAACAACGTGTAGCCCTGAAGAGAGTAGACACAGACAAGATCATGTTTATGACAGCAAACTTGTAGTCCTGAAGAGAGTAGACATAGTAACGATAATGTTTATGACAGCAGCCTTGTAGCCCTGAAGAGAGTAGACATAGACAAGATAATGTTTATGACAGCAAACTTATAGCCCTGAAGAGAGTAGACATAGTAACGATAATGTTTATGACAGCAAACGTGTAGCCCCGAAGAGAGTAGACACAGACAAGATCATGTTTATGACAGCAAACTTATAGCCCTGAAGAGAGTAGACATAGTAACGATAATGTTTATGACAGCAAACGTGTAGCCCTGAAGAGAGTAGACACAGACAAGATAATGTTTCTGACAGCAAACAACGTGTAGCCCTAAAGAGAGTAGACACAGACAAGAAAATGTTTCTGACAGCAAACAACGTGTAGCCCTGAAGAGAGTGGACACAGACAAGATAATGTTTCTGACAGCAAACAACGTGTAGCCCTGAAGAGAGTAGACACAGACAAGATAATGTTTCTGACAGCAAACAACGTGTAGCCCTGAAGAGAGTAGACACAGACAAGATAATGTTTATGACAGCAAACAACGTGTAGCCCTGAAGAGAGTAGACACAGACAAGATAATGCATATGACAGCAAACAACGTTTAGCCCTAAAGAGAGTAGACACAGACAAGATAATGTTTCTGACAGCAAACAACGTGTAGCCCTGAAGAGAGTAGACACAGACAAGATAATGTTTATGACAGCAAACAACGTGTAGCCCTAAAGAGAGTTGACACAGACAAGATAATGTTTATGACAGCAAACAACGTGTAGCCCTAAAGAGAGTAGACACAGACAAGATAATGTTTCTGACAGCAAACAACGTGTAGCCCTAAAGAGAGTAGACACAGACAAGATAATGTTTCTGACAGCAAACAACGTGTAGTCCTAAAGAGAGTAGACACAGACAAGATAATGTTTCTGACAGCAAACAACGTGTAGCCCTAAAGAGAGTAGACACAGACAAGATAATGTTTATGACAGCAAACAACGTGTAGTCCTAAAGAGAGTAGACACAGACAAGATAATGTTTCTGACAGCAAACAACGTGTAGTCCTTAAGAGAGTAGACACAGACAAGATAATGTTTATGACAGCAAACAACGTGTATCCCTAAAGAGAGTAGACACAGACAAGATAATGTTTATGACAGCAAACAACGTGTAGTCCTAAAGAGAGTAGACACAGACAAGATAATGTTTATGACAGCAAACAACGTGTATCCCTAAAGAGAGTAGACACAGACAAGATAATGTTTATGACAGCAAACAACGTGTAGTCCTAAAGAGAGTAGACACAGACAAGATAATGTTTATGACAGCAAACAACGTGTATCCCTAAAGAGAGTAGACACAGACAAGATAATGTTTATGACAGCAAACAACGTGTAGTCCTAAAGAAAGTAGACACAGACAAGATAATGTTTCTGACAGCAAACAACGTGTAGCCCTAAAGAGAGTAGACACAGACAAGATAATGTTTCTGACAGCAAACAACGTGTAGCCCTAAAGAGAGTAGACACAGACAAGATAATGTTTCTGACAGCAAACAACGTGTAGTCCTAAAGAGAGAGACACAGACAAGATAATGTTTCTGACAGCAAACAACGTGTAGCCCTAAAGAGAGTAGACATAGACAAGATCATGTTTATGACAGCAAACAACGTGTAGTCCTAAAGAGAGTAGACATAGACAAGATCATGTTTATGACAGCAAACAACGTGTAGTCCTAAAGAGAGTAGACATAGACAAGATCATGTTTATGACAGGAAAAAACGTGTAGCCTTAAAGAGAGTAGACACAGACAAGATCAGGTTTATGACAGCAAATTTGTAGTCGTGAAGAGAGTAGACACAGACAAGATAATGTTTATGACAGCAAACTCGTAGCCCTGAAGAGAGTGGACATAGAAACGATAATGTTTATGACAGCAAACTTGTAGCCCTGAAGAGAGTACACACAGAAACGATAAGCTTTATGTAAGCAAACGTGTAGCCCTGAAGAGAGTAGACACAGAAACGATAATGTTTATGTAAGCAAACTTGTAGCCCTGAAGAGAGTAGACACAGAAACGATAATGTTTATGTAAGCAAACTTGTAGTCCTGAAGAGAGTAGGTCTGAACTGAACTACAAATGCTTTCAAATGAGAAAGTTATATGGTCAATAACAGGGCAATACAAACATAAATAATGTTAAAGACGGTCAGTAGCAAAACGTCCTACTGGTAAGGTTAAATAGATTTTATGTTTACACAACCACGCTATTGTTCTAACGTCAACGCCCAACAGGACCGTGTAAATACAAGTACATCTCTAGTCATGATCATCTTCATACTATCTTTGTTAAACTTGTTAAATGGTTTACCAAAAGAGGTTATGACCCTATCACTGCATGCTTGGTGGTGGACCCATTTACAGTTCGCCACTATGCTTTCCTCTTTAATTGTGCCATGACCGGACAGGCTGTGGACTCTATGATGACGTCTACCTAAAGCCCAACGTTTGATGTTTGTCTACAATCTTGTCTTGTCGTGCCCTCAATGTTCTGTTCTCTTGTTGCTCTGGCTTCCGCCAATTCAGTGAGTGTCTTCTTTGTGGCTTTCTAGGCTATTGTTGTTTTGTATTTATATATACACGAGCATCTTCGTGTTTTACTTATATTGCCTATTAATGCTGCCTCGTTGGTTAGAGAATAATTCATGAGAGGGATTTCGTTACTTACACTGTCCCGTTTTATTAGGATGACAGTAGGGTAAGTTTGAGGTTTGGTGTACCCTAGAAACTGGTTTAAACCACCAGCGGCCTTCTTTGCCACAACCGTTCCAAGGCGGTAGCCCTATTGTCATCCCTTTTGTGTTTGTGATGTCTAATTTGGCATTTTGTTCATCTTTAAAGTTGTGCTTTGTTTCTGTATGTGTTTGTGGCTGACTGTTTTCCTCGAACTCTACTTTTCCTGTTCGATTTTTAAATCCATATCTAACAATAAAGTCGACAGCTAGAGAAATTAAAAAACGATATATTTATATAGTGTTTTAACAATATACACAAATAATTACTTAGAAACATCCCAGGGTGTATCGAGAAGTGTACTGAACAACCACATCAGTTGCAACCAAAGTGAAATCACCTGAGGGACGAATGTTCATGCACCTACATACCTTTAGTAAAGGATGTTAAGTTAACAAATCGAAGCATGGTGACTGACTGCATGTTAATCATTAAACATGAAGTGCGTGTAAATACTAAAGGGTCGTATCATTTTCTGACCAATTTCCAGGTTAATTGTGTAATGTGATCAAAAACCCTCTCAGACACCTTGTAACTTTCGACATCATTTCGCAGAAGTGTTTTCACGTTAGTGTTGTACTTCTCCTTCTGGTTTTTGTTGCGACGATATAAGCTTGAGATTCAAATAGTTGTGATAGCATAAATCTTGTTGATTAAGTTTAGAAAGAAGACAAAGACAAGTTAATGTATGCCAGCAACATAGTAGCGCTATAGAAAGTAGACACAAAAACAAGACAATTTGCTGTACAGAATATATATTTAAGTGGCGTCTCTCTCCCACCCCCAACACAGTTTGTGTCTATTGACTTTCATTCTATCTCTCTCTCGCCTTTTTTCGTTCTCGCTCTGATGGTGCTATTTGGCATGCATGCACATAGGTGGTTCGTTACTCAATCATAATAAACATATTTTGGCCTGTCGTAGTGGTATGACGATACCCTTAATTAATAGTCCGACACATTATACCGTTGTAACCCGGAGACGTACGAATGAGAGAAACAATATAAGTACTACACATCTGTACGACCCTTTAGCATGCTTGGTGATTAACCCATCTACAGTCAGTCACTAAGCTTCACTATTCTCTTGTGCGATGACCGGACAACCTCGTCGAACTCCATGATTGCACCTTCTGAAATCCTGAAAGGGGAGGCTGTAGTATAAACGTTCGTCCTTGGGGATTTTTTGGTCGTAACCTAAATTGATTTTCTCTTTGACTGCAACTGCTGTGGTTGTTCTGTACAATTTTGGATACATCCTGAAGTGTTTCAAATTATGATCTATATATATATATTTACAATAACATATACCTGTATCGTTTCATAATTTCTCTGGACTTTATTGTTAGATATTTTCTTTTGATGGGATGCACTTTTATTTACACTGTCTTGTTAATTTGAGCGCTGAAGACAGGATAATAGAGCGGTTGTTTACACTTAAAATCTGTTTAAGCTAACCAGTGGTCCATTTTGCCTACTGACCGTTCCAAGTCGGTAACCTGTGTTCACCACTCTTTGTGTTGTATATTGTCGTTTTCATTGTAGAGTTAATTTGCTTTTTGTTTTTGGTACAGTACGGATCTACGTTGCCGTTGCGTTTGAGTGCTGTGATTTCTAAAATACCATTTTCTCATTTCTGGTGTTATTTTTGTTTTGTTACTTGCATGTGTATTTCTCATTTAGTGTTAACAACTTTAATTAAGGTATTACTGAAACAATGGTGAAAGTACATATAAAAGTCAAACAGCCGATTTAAAATTCACAGAACTCCAAAAACGCGAATTAAAAAGAAAGCAAACGAATAAAAAGAATTATGGTGAAATAATGTGCGTGACACCACACATAAAAGAGTTGACAACGGAGGTTACACCATAGAACGATGTGTGAGGGTACATCGGTTAATACGTCAATATTATTTATCATGTCGATCTGCATAATTCTGCCGAGAAACAGGTTGCCTGAGATAAAACCTTATCTCGGCAGTTACGTTCCTATCCCGCCAGGAGCACTTCTTTTAATGACGTCAGCTCCTCTTTTGATGACGTCAGGGTATATTTGATGACGTCTGGGTATTTTTGAACGGAAACAAATGTGGAAAAAATGGAAAAAAGGTAAATTAAATGTTTTTAAAAGATCAACATGATAAACAGAATATCATGTTAGTGCCTGATCGTATCCAGCCTCGGACTTCATTTTTTTCTCAGCCTCACCTGATTAACTGGATAGGATCAGGCACTAACATGATATTCTCTATATAAAGAAGGTTTCTGGATACATCCTGAGATGTTGTTTTTTTGTATGTGTTTCTTTAGTTAGTTTCTCTGGATGTGGACTTTATTGTTAGAGAATTTCTTTTGATGGGATGTAGTTTTATTTACACTGTCTTGTCTATTTGGGCGCTGAAGACAGGATAATAGCGAGGATTGTGCGCATATAAAATCGATTCAAGCTAACCAGTAGGCCTTATTGCCTACTGACCGTTTCAAGTCGGTAAACCTGTCTTCACCACCCTTTCTGTTGTTTTTTCGTCTCTTTCGTTGTATTTTCAAGTCCTTGTTTGCAGTACAGTGCGGACCTACGATGCCATTGCGTTCGGACGCTGTGGTTTCTATAGGACCATATATCTCGTTTTTGTATACTTCTTAATATTGTTTAAGTACCACTTTAAATTCCATGTATAATTACAAACGTGATGTGCACGTTAGATATAACTAATTTATTTTATGTTAGACACTATGTTTTAACCATGCACGTGGTAGATGGTTCTCTCAAACTGTTGTAATTACTACAAGTTGCGTACCTTTTGACACTATATCGCGCACAATTGCCAAGGTTGAATCGCCCTATTTATGTTTACGACACACTGTTAATTTCCGTGTTTATGTGTGGGTGAACACATTGAAGACGTCATTCTATGTATATAATTGTATCTTTAACGTGTAATACAAATGCGTATTTGATTTGATAGTTTTGTCGCTCGTGCTTATAATACAGGCACTTCACAGAGTATCCTGTTTGCTAAAAGGTTTAAGTGGCCAAGTTATAGAAACACTTGTCATTGTTATTTTCTTCATTCGTATGCAACACCATAATGAAGATGATGCACAGAATAAAGCTTTTGGATTTAAAACTAGTTTTTATGTTTTATCTTGCCAATACATCTCATGTACATGCAGAAGATAATCGTAAACGCATATTTGATTCAAGTGTGCATAATTGTTTTGAAAATGTCAATCTGGATATATCTTTTATAAAAACTGAGCTTAGTACAGTGAGAAATGAGTTGATTGCAGTTAGAAATGAACTTGCAGCCACCAGACATGAGCTTGTGACCACTAGGAATGAACTTGTTACAGTTCGGACTGAACTTCTGACAGCTAGAATGCAGCACTTGGCAGAAGAAGGAAAACTTAAAGACATGTTGGGAAGAATGGTACAGCTTGAAAATACCGTCGAGGTACGTGTGCTTGTTTCATAATAATTACTATAGGTATAAATCACTATCTTCATCATAATTAATACTATGGGCGCCTAATAAATACGCTTTTATCTAATATTCGAGGGAAATAAATTAGATCATTTCATTATTGTTCTGTATGTTTTAGAATAAACTATTGTACTGTATGTTTTAGGATAAACTATTGTTCTGTATGTTTTAGGATAAACTATTGTTCTGTATGTTTTAGGATAAACTATTGTTCTGTATGTTTTAGGATAAACTATTGTTCTGTATGTTTTAGGATAAACTATTGTTCTGTATGTTTTAGGATAAACTATTGTTCTGTATGTTCTAAGATAAACTATTGTTCTGTATGTTCTAGGATAAACTATTGTACTGTATGTTTTAGGATAAACTATTGTTCTGTATGTTTTAGGATAAACTATTGTTCTGTATGTTCTAGGATAAACTATTGTACTGTATGTTTTAGGATAAACTATTGTTCTGTATGTTTTAGGATAAACTATTGTTCTGTATGTTTTAGGATAAACTATTGTTCTGTATGTTTTAGGATGTATGTTTTAGGATAAACTATTGTTCTGTATGTTTTAGGATAAACTATTGTTCTGTATGTTCTAGGATAAACTATTGTTCTGTATGTTTTAGGATAAACTATTGTTCTGTATGTTTTAGGATAAACTATTGTTCTGTATGTTTTAGGATAAACTATTGTTCTGTATGTTCTAGGATAAACTATTGTTCTGTATGTTTTAGGATAAACTATTGTTCTGTATGTTCTAGGATAAACAATCTGCACATGAGCAGCTTCAATCAGCCACACTCACAGTAAAGTCTGAACGCAGTACATTAAACACAAGTCTGGGCCCTACCAATAATCAACCCGACGATCTAGCAAGGATGCTCACCATCATAAAGCGATCAGTGAAAGATGAGAAAACGCTCGTTCGTCAGATCCAGACGAATGTTCTACAGGCTCTAGACGATATTCAATCAAACCTGACAGCAGTGGCTATACATATGGATATTTCTAGGAAAGCAACTGACGACATGAGGCAAACTGTTGATGAAAACAGAAATTCAAACGAAGTTGCATGGAATGAACTTAAATTGACAACGTTAAGGTATGTATAGGATAGCATATTAAAGGTATTTAATCTTATTAGGATCAACTCTGATTACAAATTGACTTTAAGGTATATTTAGGGGTTAATATTAAGGTATATTTAGGGGTAACTACCATTTTGACATTATGTTACAAGTAATTGATGATCTACTGAGGTTAACAGCACTAAGGAACATCAAAAAACAAAACCATTTGGACTCAATTTCATTTCCAGAGACTGTCAACGCTAACCCGGTTGACAACCTAAAGCTGTTTACTGGATTACAAGTAGTACAGGATTAATTGAGGTTGGCAACTTGAGGTAAACTTCCAGAGTTACTACCAGTGTGGGATTAATTTAGGCTGAACCCATTAGCATACAGATTCTTTGTAAACTATTCACTAAATTGTTTAAACAACTCGTATATGTTTACATCTTAACATGTGTAATCAGGGTAATTACCATTTTCATATAAAATATGTATAGTTTTCGTTATAAGTTTTAAAATGGAACAATGTAACGGTAAAGTGGAATACTGCACTAAATGAGCAATGAATACCAAAATCTGACTTGTATTCATACTTTGAAGATGAATGGCCACCCTTTTGTGTAGTATTATTACTTTAATAGTATTTATGTTTTCTACAATTTAATGAGTACAACAGATCCTTATAAGTTAACACAACTTTCGAAATATTTGTGTGCAATATTTAGTAAGAACAAACTTTTTTTTTCTCCAAGCCCACAACATTGGTACATAAATAGAAACTCAATTTGGTATATTTGTCAATAGTTGTACATTTTGTTCTACTTTTTGCAACTCCGAGGTTGTTAATATTATATTCAGAAATAGTCATTTGCATTCCACTGTACTATATATTTCAATGTTTGTTACTATATTTATTTTTCTCTTTATTTACTTTTGCTGTACAGTTGTATACTATGCAATATGTTATTTGTATTAGGGCCAGATGCCTAAATTACTCGGAATAAAATATTGTCTATCAATTAACAAATTTAACTCTTAAATATCATATGAACATTTCTTGATAGTCTCCGAGAGAACATATATTTAAAACCGCTACTAATTTGTATGTAAAAATACGTATTTGCATGACGTAGATACTACTTTTACTATTGCGTGACTGCACAGGGAAATGAAGTAAATCTGAATTGTATAGTTGCACAACTGTTGCCCGATAATTGATAATACATTTACCTGTGGATTAATTAACCTGTTCAAAGTTTCCTACGTCATCAAATAAAATATTATTCTCGCTTTTCACAGATATTGCAATGTGTGAATTGTAAATATCTATTGTTGTGTATTGATTTAGATTGAAATAAACATAAACATGTTCATGAAACAAAACATGGCCGGAGAACTTTAAACAAAACAATTCGTCTCTATTTCAGGCATGAAAACCATCTACTTTCATTGACAGCTAAACAATCCAATTATGACAAAGAGAAGCAGTCATCTATTGAAGAAGTATTACACATACAAATGCAACTGGGCCATATTAAATTAGCGTACAACAGAACATGTTCTCAGTTTCAAACACAATTCCAGAATTACAAGCAAGAACTCCAAGAAACGTTTAAATCGCAAGATCGGTGTCAAACTGGCGACGGGATCGGTGCCCACGCAGTTCCGATCCCTACTTACCCGCTGTCAATAACCATTCATTTTAATCCACCATTCAGGCATAAACCATCACTTGTGTACGGACCTAGTCTGCTGGACTGCGACTTTCGAGATAATATTAGGTATTCAATAAATTTGAACAAACTTACAAATGAATATTTCAGTATCACGATCAATAGTTGGGCAAATACAATTCTATACGGTATTAGGCTGAGATGGATGGCGTGTCCATGATAGGCGACTATAACATTGTTGATTATGGATGGCGTGTCCATGATAGGCGACTATAACATTGTTGATTATGGATGGCGTGTCCATGATAGGCGACTATAACATTGTTGATTATGGATGGCGTGTCCATGATAGGCGACTATAACATTGTTGATTATGGATGGCGTGTCCATGATATGTGACTATAACATTGTTGATTATGGATGGCGTGTCCATGATAGGCGACTATAACATTGTCGATTATGTATGGCGTGTACATGATAGGCCACTATAACATTGTCGATTATAGATGGCGTGTCCATGATAGGCGACTATAACATTGTTGATTATGGATGGCGTATCCATGATATTTGACTATAACATTGTCGATTATGGATGGCGTGTCCATGATAGGCGACAATAACATTGTCGATTATGGATGGCGTGTACATGATAGGCAACTATAACATTGTCGATTATGGATGGCGTATCCATGATATGTGACTACAACATTGTTGATTATGGATGGCGTGTCCATGATAGGCGACGATAACATTGTCGATTATGGATGGCGTATCCATGATATGTGGTCATAACTTTGTTGATTATGGATGGCGTGTCCATGATAGGCGACTATAACATTGTCGATCATGTATGACGTATCCATGATATGTGACTACAACATTGTTGATTAAGGATGGCGTATCCGTAATAGGTGACTATAACATTGTTGATTAAGGATGGCGTATCCGTAATAGGTGACTATAACATTGTTGATCATGTATGGCGGGTCCATGATATTTGACTATAACATTGTCGATTATGGATGTCCTGTCCATGATAGGTGACTATAACATTGTTGATTATGGGTGGCGTGTCTATAATAGGCGACTATACAATTGTTGATTATGGGTTGCGTGTCCATGATATTTGAATATAACATTGTCGATTATGGATGGCGTATCCATGATAGGTGACTATAACATTGTTGATTATGGGTGGCGTGTCTATGATAGGCGACTATACAATTGTTGATTATGGGTGGCGTGTCCATGATATGTGACTATAACATTGTCGGTTATGGATATCCTGTCCATGATAGGTGACTATAACATTGTTGATTATGGATGGCGTGTCCATGATATGTGACTATAATTGTTGATTATGGATGGCGTGTCCATGATAGGCGACTATCATTGTTGATTATGGATGGCGTATCCATGACAGGTTACCATAAAATGGTTGATTATGGATGGCGTGTCCATCGTAGGTGATTGTCTTTATTCATTATAGAGGCATATTTATTTCAGGTAACTATAACATTGATGAACTAACTAGTGAGGTACTATTGTAACACAATGTTGCTTAATTGTGGACCGATTAAACGATTAATTAAGAGTTATTCTGGACGATAGGGGGTAACGGTATTGCGTCGATCTGCTGTCAAAAATGCTGTCAACAAATAAAGAAACTTCAAATGTAGTACCTTTTAAATTGTTGCATATATAACTCATTACAAATGAATTGCTAAGCACAATTATTCCAAAAACATCTCCTACAAGGTGAGAATTCCATAAGATAATCTCACTTTAAACAATAGGAGTAGTTCAAAGCTGTGTGACGATAGTTTCACGGATTGGTAAGGATTAGGTAAGGATTAGGTTAACGTTTTTTAAAAATTCATTTCAATTTTAAAAGTTTTAATTTTTAATACGGCATAATTTTTACAATGTCCATCGCCACCAACATTATACATTAACTGATTCATCTAGAATCACGCAATTAGATGCAAATAATGCCCAAAACCATTTATAATGCTTTTGATGTTGACCGTTTTTCCATACTGATACACCCAATATTGTCTGCGCCGCATTTAACTAACTTCAAAAGATGCATTTGCAGATATGTAAAACGCATACAAATACTATATTTAGCTAGATTTTTTAATATGATTAAACGGCCCTCCAGTAGCTTAGGCTTCATGGATCAGTCTCTCAGAGAAAGTGTAGAAAGGATTCAGAAAAAAACTCGGGATATCTCTACTCTTTAATCGAAGAGATAAAACGGTATAATAGTCTGTTGACAGACAAGGGAGACGGACTGTTGACATCCTCAATACGAGTTCACGGATTTGCTTACAGATTTG
Source organism: Cyrtodaria siliqua (assembly GCA_037043455.1). Lineage (NCBI taxonomy): Eukaryota > Metazoa > Mollusca > Bivalvia > Adapedonta > Hiatellidae > Cyrtodaria > Cyrtodaria siliqua. The sequence goes on from JAWPHD010007170.1 coordinate 70,004, forward strand.
CCAAAGCATGGGCGGGTTGGAATATACTTCGGTTATAGATCAACTTTTCAAATTTTAAAGAAATAAGTTCTGCGATCGCTATCGTTCCTTTGAACGTATTTCCCTAAACTTCGAATAAATGAACTATAACCTATACTTATATTCCAAATTACATTTGGGAAAAACTACAATTATAGATAACAAGAAATGTCAGAATATGGCCATGGCTCATGGTATCTAACTAATATAATATAAAATCAACCCTTTTACAAAGTTGCCGACAGTCACTTTATAGGAAGACATCGCAATCTTGAAGTATGTATCATGAATTAAATTCGCATTTTGATTGATTAATCCATTATCGGTTTGACTTGAAAACTGCTTGCATATATTTAAATATCATTTTGAGCTTTCAATTTTCCTTCGCTATTCTATGATCATTTTAGGTATATTATTGATAGATTATAATAAACAGTAATATGCAAAACCATTTATCTTTCAACTATTTTTATAATTAATATTAGTGATTTAACAAATGCCATTTATGCAGAAAAAATAACGGGACGCTCTGAGTTTATACAAGTCAAGACTAACGTGTTTCCCTTTAATTAGCTCGAACAAAATAGTACCTTTAACACTAATTAATATGTCATGCTGAACCTGGAGCTTTAACCATGTTAACTGTTCTAATTGCATTTCTCTGTTACTGATGTTATTTACCTTAAACATTATAACTTGTTATAACGATCGATGAGAGAAACGATGTATAATACAGGAGCTACACCACACATAGCCTGTATAATTGATCAGTTTATAGTTGGCAATGAACTTTAGTATCAACATCATGAATGGCCGTCAACACCTAGTAATGACTTAAAGCACTCTGGGTACCTTCCGCTGCTCTCTTTCGGGTGATTACCCATGAATAACCATTATAGTTTATGACGCGTGTCGCCGTAGAGACTTTGTTATTAATTGAAATCGTTCAATTATTTATTCCCAGAAACACCATGGGTTGTACTTTGATTATAAAACAAAATGTTCAAATATGGAAACACATTAATTGATTAATCTAGAATCACGCAATTAGACGAAAAAAATGCCAAAAACTATTTATAACGCTTCTGATGTAATATGCAAAACCATTTATCTTTCCATACTGCTAATCTAATATTGTCTGCGCCGCATTTAACAAACTTCAAAAGATGCATTTGCAGATAGAATCGTCTCTATGTAAAACGCATACAAATATAAATAAATTAACTTTAAATTGCAGTTTGAGCAGTTGGATAATGTAGATGTACGGGCAAAATCACATCAACTCAAACATTCACGGTGACCAGAACACGCTTTATTGTATGACAAAGCATGGGATGGGCTGATGATATGTTAAATACATGTACTAATTATATATGCATGTTGTTGTATAGAAACAGTATTTACTCATCATTGTATTTGTACTATTTTGTTACATCGTCTGTCATGTTATTTTCATGTAATATATTTGTACCACAAGGGCCTTAGTGCATATTGGATTTTGAAATAAATGATCTGTCCGTCCGTCCGTCCGTCCGTCTGTATGTCTGTCTGTCTATCTATATGTTAGTTGCATGTATTGAACGGGTTATTTGGAACAATTATGACCTGGTTCAACCGAAGGAATATTTAAGGAGTAACTATATTAGGGACTAATACCAAGGCTATCAAAGTTGCAAATACTGACGAGGACAATGTATACTTCGCCTTTAAATAGCAATTATAGTCAACAAATTCATACCGACTAAAATAGGCGGATACCCGAATGGCAAAGATGGCGATCTTGCGGCAAACATGGCAGGAAATGGTCCGTAAGACTGACTACCGTAGGTGATCGCAAACCAAGCCTTGTCTGATTGTCCAGCAGGTCCTATCCGTATTCTGTAGTTTAGGTCACTGCAAGCACAAACGTGTGGTCAGCCAGGATTGAAATTTAATTATATATTTATTTCATGCTTTATAATGAAATATCGGATTTGTCAATGAAATAAAAATGTTATTTCTATAAAATAAAAACTGTTATTCACTCCAAACCAATAAATATCCCCTATATACATATGAACAATATAATATTTAAATGTTTTGGAGAGAAAAAATCTAATCATTTTGATGCAAAATCGAACCTACAGCCCTCAGATACCGAACACGACCTTAAGTCCTCTCTAGCCAATTAAAAGGACATATGGCAATTTTAATAGTTTGCACAAATTTACGGCGTCCAGATAATTGTCTACTTAACCTGAATACGTGCAAATCATTATTAACAATTATTTAAAACGTTCAAAGCGATGCGTTTTGACATATTCGTAATTGTTGATTATATTGCACCGATAATGTAATGTTACATCAACCTATGGTGTAGTGACGAAGACATCTTGAAGATCCCAAAGGAATATAACCCTCAGATAGATATATTGAAGCTACCAAAGGAATATAACCCTCAGATAGATATATTGAAGCTCCCAAAGGAATATAACCCTCAGGTAGATATATTGAAGCTCCCAAAGGAATATAACCCTCAGGTAGATATATTGAAGCTGCAAAGGGTATTTAACCCTTACATACACACAAAACACACATCACCAATATTCACCAACGGACTGAGCAAGGCTTCGCACGAATCACCTCACGACCACAGCAACACACTTCAAGAGAAATGACGCACATATTGAACTCAAAATTTCACACACTAATGCACCGTGCCAGTGCGCTATTCTCCTAAGTGTTCAATGACATAGAGACTTACACCCCCTCCCACAACCACACACACATTTGCCCTCCCCCTTCCCCAACACAGACGACTATTTCAAAATTTCAATATTGCCACGTTTCCCTTTAAAATAAGTTGGTGTCGATGAGCGAGTGATTACTGAGCATGCACATTAGTTAACACCTTGGATATCATCGTGATTACTAAGGATGCACAATAGTTAACACCTTGGATATTCTCGTAATTACTAAGCCTGCATACAAGTTAACACCTTGGATAACACCGTGATTACTAAGCCTGCACACTAGTTAACACCTTGGATATCACCGTGATTACAAAGCCTGCACACTAGTTAACACCTTGAATATCCTCGTGATTACTAAGCCTGTACACTAGTTAACACCTTGAATACCTCGTGATTACTAAGTCTGCACACTAGTTAACACCTTCGATATCACCGTCATTACTAAGCATGTACACCAGTTAACACATTGGATATCCTCGTGATTACTAGGCCTGTACATTAGTTAACACCTTGGATATCCTCGTGATTACTAAGCCTACATACTAGTTAACACTTTGGATATCCTCGTGATTACTAGGCCTGCAGACTAGTCAAAACCTTGGATATCCTAGTGATTACTAAGCCTGCACACTAGTTAAAACCTTGGATATCCTAGTGATTACTAAGCCTGCATACTAGTTAACACTTTGGATATCCTCGTGATTACTAGGCCTGTACACTAGTTAACACCTTGGATAGCATCGTGATTACTAAGCCTGCACTCTAGTTAACACCTTGGACACAAACGTGATTACTAAGCATGCACACTAGTTAACACTTTGGATATCATCGTGATTACTAAGCATGTACACTAGTTAACACCTTGGATATCCAAGTGATTACTAAGCATGTACTCTAGTTAACACCTGGGATATCCTCGTGATTACTAAGCCTGCATACTAGTTACACTTTGGATATCCTCGTGATAACTAGGCCTGTACACTAGATAACACATTGGATATCATCGTGATTACTAAGCCTGCATACTAGTTAACACTTTGGATATCCTCGTGATTACTAAGCCTGCATACTAATTTAAACTTTGGATATCCTCGTGATTCTTAAGCATGTACACTAGTTAACACCTTGGATATCCTCGTGTTTACTAAGCATGTACACTAGTCAACACCTTGGATATCCTCGTGATTACTAAGCCTGCATACTAGTTAACACCTTGGCTATCATCGTGATTACTAAGCCTGCATACTAGTTAACACCTTGGATATCCTTATGATTAATAAGTCTGCATACTATTTAACACTTTGGATATCCTCGTGATTACTAAGCCTGCACACTAGTTAACACCTTGGATATCCTCGTGATTACTAAGCATGTACACTAGTTAACGCCGTGGATATCCTCGTGATTACTAAGCCTGCATACTAGTTAACACCTTGGATATCCTCGTGATTACAAAGCATGTACACTAGTTAACACCTTGGATATCCTCGTGATTACTAAGCATGTTCACTAGTTAACGCCTTGGATATCCTCGTGATGACTAGACCTGTACACTAGTTACCACCTCGAATATCCTTGTGATTACTAAGCATGAACACTAGTTAACACCTTGGATATCCTTGTGATTACTTAGCATGTACACTAGTTAACACCTTGGATATCTCCGTGATTACTAAGCCTGCATACTAGTTAACACTTTGGATATCCTCGTAATTACTAGGCCTGTACAGCAGTTAAAAGCCTTGGGTATCATCGTGATTACTAGGCCTGTACACTAGTTAAAACCTTGGATATCCTCGTGATTACTAAGCATGTACACTAGTTAACATTTTGGATATCATCGTGATTACTACGCCTGCATACTAGTTAACACCTTGGATATCCTTATGATTAATAAGTCTGCATACTATTTAACACTTTGGATATCCTCGTGATTACTAAGCCTGCACACTAGTTAACACCTTATATATTCTCGTGATTACTAAGCATGTACACTAGTTAACACATTGGATATCCTCGTGATTACTAAGCCTGCATACTAGTTAACACCTTGGCTATCATCGTGATTACTAAGCCTGCATACTAGTTAACACCTTGGATATCCTTATGATTAATAAGTCTGCATACTATTTAACACTTTGGATATCCTCGTGATTACTAAGCCTGCACACTAGTTAACACCTTGGATATCCTCGTGATTACTAAGCATGTACACTAGTTAACACATTGGATATTCTCGTGATTACTAAGCCTGCATAATAGTTAACACCTTTGATATCCTTATGATTAATAAGTCTGAATACTATTAACACTTTGGATATCCTCGTGATTACTAAGCCTGCACACTAGTTAACACCTTGGATATTCTCGTGATTACTAAGCATGTACACTAGTTAACACATAGGATATCCTCGTGAGTACTAAGCCTTGACACTAGGTAACACCTTGGATATCCTCGTGATAACTAAGCCTGTACACTAGTTAACACATTGGATATCCTCGTGATTACTAAGCTTGTACACTAGTGAACACCTTGGATATCCTCGTGATTACTAAGCCTTCGTACCAGATAACACCTTGAATATCATCGTGATTACTAAGCCTGCATACTAGTGAATACCTTGGATATCCTCGTGATTATTAAACCTAAACACTAGTTAACACCTTGGATATCCTCGTGACTACTAAACCTGTACACTAGTTAACAACTTGGCTATCCTCGTGATTACTAATCCCGCATACTAATTAACACCTTGGATATCCTCGTGATTTCTAAGCCTGCACACTAGTTAACGTCTTGGCTATCATCGTGATTACTAAGCCTGCATACTATTTAACACCTTGGATATCCTCATGATTACTAAGCCTGACACTAGTTAACACTTTGAATATCCTCGTAATTACTAAGCCTGAATACTAGTTAACACCTTGGATATCCTCGTGATTACTAAGCCTGTACACTAGTTACCACCTTGGATATCCTCGTGATTACTAAGCCTGCACACCAGTTAACACCCTGGATATTCTCGTGATTACTAAGCCTGCACACTAGTGAACACCTTGGATATCCTCGTGATTACTAAGCCTGCACAGTAGTTAGCACCATGGATATCCTCATGATTACTAAGCCTGTACACTAGTTAACACCTGGGCTATCCTCGTGATTACTAAGCCTGCACACTAGTAAACACCTTGGAAATCCTCGTGAGTACATACAAGGACTATGAATATTAAGAGCGAACACTAGTTAACACCGTGGATATACTCGTGATTACTAAGCTCGCACACTAGTAAACACCTTGGATATCCTCGTGATTACTAAGCTCGCACACTAGTAAACACCTTGAATATCCTCATGAGTACATACAAGGACTATGATTATTAAAACTGAACACTAGTAAACACCTTGGATATCCTCGTGATTACTAAGCCTGCACACTAGTTAACACCTTGGATATCCTCGTGATTACTAAGCCTGTACACTAGTTAACACCTTGGATATCCCCGTGATTACTAAGCATATACACTAGTTAAAACCTTGGATATCATCGTGATTACTAAGCCTGTACATTAGTTAACGCCTTGGATATCATCGTGATTACTAAGCCTGTACAATAGTTAACACCTTAGATGTCACCGTGATTACTAAGCCTGTACACTAGTTAATCCATTGGATATCCCCGTGATTTGTACACTAGTTAAACCCCTGGATATCATCGTGATTACTAAGCCTGTACACTAGTTGACACCTCGGATATCCTAGTGATTACTAAGCTTGCACACTAGTTAACACCTTTGATATCATCGTGATTACTAGGCCTGTATACTAGTTAACACCTTGGATATCATCGCGATTATTAAGCATGTACACTAGTTAACACCTTGGATATTATCGTGATTACTAAGCCTGCACACTAGATAACACCTTGGATATCATCGTGATTACTAAGCCTGCACACTTCTTAAAACCTTGGATAATCGTGAGTACATACACATACTAAGCATTTACACTTTAACACCTTGGATATCATCGTGATTATTAAGCATGTACACTAGTTAACACCTTGGATATTATCGTGATTACTAAGCCTGCACACTAGATAACACCTTGGATATCATCGTGATTACTAAGCCTGCACACTTCTTAAAACCTTGGATAATCGTGAGTACATACACATACTAAGCCTTTACACTAGTTAACACCTGGGATATCATCATGAGTACATATAAGACTATGATTATTAAGCCTGCACACCAGTTAACACCTTGGATATTATCGTGATTACTAAGCATGCACACTAGTTAAAACCTTGGGTATTATCGTGATTATTAAGCCTGCACACTAGTTAACACCTGGGATATCCTCGTAATTACTAAGCATACACACTAGTTAACACCTTGGATATCCTCGACTATAATAACCAAGCCTGCACACCAGTTAACACCTTGGATATTATCGTGATTACTAAGCATGCACACTAGTTAACACCTTTGATATCCTTGTGATTACTAGGCTTGCACACCATTTAACACCTTGGATATCATCGTGATTACTAAGCATGCAAACCAGTTAACACCTTGGATATCCCCGTGATTACTAAATATGCACACCAGTTCACACCTTGTATATCCTCGTGAGTACATACACAGACTATGTACTTTAATGTTAAAAGAGTAACATATACGGATGCTACCTTCTCATGGATACTTCTAGGTTCCATAGAAAACTGCTAGATCACAAGGATACATTGCATTCATATACAGTTTCGTCGGAAGATAACTGGCGTCATAATGGCAGAATTTCGTAAGGACGTTTACAATGTCTCCTATTAAACACTATAATAAATGTTAAATATTTACAGGTATTATAAATTATTATTAACATACCTAGTAACCACGATCTGCTGACCTGTCAACATTGCGGAAGAATTGATTATTTTAGTTCCATCTAGCCACGCAGTCAGATCGGAAGTAGTTCCTGTAACGTTGAATTCCGTTTCCCATAACATATCCCCGAGCATATTTACACCCGCAATGGTCATCTGTCAAAAACATGCAATATATTAAACATGTATATATTAAACAATATACACGGGTCTAAAAGTATATATACCTCTGAGTCATGACATGTCTAGAGAGGTAATATTGAATAGATTGCCCTGAGTCGTGACATGTCTAGAGAGTAACCTTCGGTACAAAGGGCCGCCTGTTATTCGTACTATTGAATAGATACCTCTGAGTATTGACATGCCGTGATTAGCCTCCGGTACACATGACCGCCCCGTATTCGTACTATTGAATAGATACCTATGAGTCGCGACATGTCTAGGGTAACCTCCGGTACAAAAGACAACCCCGTATACGTACTATTGAATAGATACCTCTGAGTCTTGACATGTCTAGAGAGTAACCTCCCGTATACAGGTCCGCCCTTTATTCGTGCTATTGAATGGATTCTTGCGAGTCTTGGCATGTTTAGAGGGTAACCTCCGGTAAAAAGGACAGCCCCTTATTCGTACTATTGAATGGATTCTTCCGAGTCTTGACTTGTCTAGAGAGTAACCTGTGATATACAGGACCGCCCCTTATTCGTACTATTGAATAGATATCTCTGAGTCGTGACATGTCTAGAGATCAACCACCTGTACATATCTGAATTAGTGTTTATACAGTTTAGGCCATGAGCCATACAACTTTGTGTTACCATCTCAAGGGACACATTCTAAGAAGTACCATGTTATTGAGTACCTTGTAGAGAAACAAAAATTCATGATAGCAGTGCAAACACGGTAGCTGATTCCTGTTATTATGGTTATCTCCCCCTTTTAAATAAAAAGGAGGTTTCTTGAAAAACTCATTTTCTCTGAAACTACAAGAGCTACAGTTATAATATGTTGCATATGTATCTGACGTTGAGAGTCCTCTACGAAGTATTTTCAAAATGTTAACACTGGGGTCATATATGGTCCAGCCTCCGGGGGGTAACAGTTTTTCATAGAGTTATGTAGGAAATCTTAAAAAAAAACATATTCTATAAAACTGTAAGAGCTAGAGGACTAATATTATGCATGTAGCATAATCTTGTGGTTCAGTAGCCCCATCCCACGCGACATATATTTACATAGAGTCCTATAGAACACATCTTAAACAACTCTTCCCTTAAACCGCAAGAGTCAGAGGTATATTTTACATGTAGCATAATCATGTGGTCCACTAGGAAGTTTGTTAAATTGGTGATCCTGAGGTCATATTTAGCTCAGACCCAGCGGTCATAAATTTACATAGTCATATAGAAAAAACTTTAAACATTTTTCTCTGAAACACCCAGAGCCATATGTCTAGTATTTTGCATGTAGCATAAGCCTATGATTCTCTACCAATTTTTTCGAAACGTGACCCTGGGGTCAAATATGGCCCGGTCCTGGGGGTCACAGTTTTACAAAATTTTATATAGGGAAGTCTTTTAAAATATTTTTCTCTGAAACAACAGGAGCTAGAGGTCTCATATAACATGTAAAATAAGAGTATGGTTCTCTACCAAGTTTGTTGAAATGGTGACACTGTGGTAACATTTGGCATGGTCCCAGGGGTCACAGTTTTACATAGAGTTATAAATAGGAAAGTATATAAGCATTTTTCTCTCTGAAACTACAAGAGATAGAGCTCTAATAGCATAAGATCATTGTCCTCGACCAATTGTTTAAATGGTGACCCTGGAATCAAGTGTGGCCTGTCAAGTGTGGGGGTCAAACTATTACACTGACTTATATGGAAAACCTTTTAGAAACCTTATCGGATAATTCAAATGCTAAATGTCTAATATTTTGCATGTATCGTAGTCTTATGATCCGCTATCTAGTTTGTTTAAATGGTGACAATGTGGTCAGATATGGCCCCTATGTGGGTCACAGCTTTGCAACTATTTATATAAAGAGCTTTCTGTTTCTTAAGAACATGATAGCACTTTCTACATAATGCCAGTGGGTCTCTTGATTATGGCTTGTAGCTGTACACTTTTTATAAAATCACTTCAAATTTAGTTAATAAGGGAGATCCTTTGAAAGCAACAAACACAACCAAGAGAATAAAGTAGCAGGCTCGGTTTTATTGAGGCTGTTTATTAGAGGTAATATAATAAACAACACCTCTCACGCCTCACTAGCACCAGCTTAAGTGGTATTCTACTTCAAAGTCACCTATATTGAGCTTGTTGATCCCAAAGGACCACTAAAACTAACTCTACTGATTCGTAGCACGGGGTGACTTTTCACAGCCGCCACACTGCACATAACGAACTCTAGTGTGCGTGTAACTTAACTTCGATTATTTATTAAGAATGGGACTTAATATAGGAAGTTATTACATTAAAAAGACATCAATAATTAACTTAGGTAAATGTCAATTTTAACGATGTTTAGAATATAGCATATTGAAAAAATCCATGAACTAAATTCTCGAAGGAGACCACTGCATGTGTTAGATGTTTGAAATACAGCTTGCATTCGTAATTGTAGTAGCACCGGTATATCAGACTTGGTGTTTAGAGTATAAATATGTAAATCTAACAGTGATCGCTAAATGTGGACTATCCTGATACTCTGAGTACCGACCATACGTGTAAGCGTTGTAAAAACAGTGTTATAATAAGAACAGAGTACCATATACTGGATTCCTAAATTACATAAAAATCCATATAAGGCTCGCTTTATTTCTAATTCTAGTGCCTGCACCACAACAAACATCTCCAAACTTTTAACTTCTTGTCTTACTGCCGTTAAAGATCACGTTAAACTATAGTGTGATAAAACTTATGGAAACTCTGGGATTACTTTATTTTGGTCTATAAAAAATTCAGGAGACGTTCTGGATAAAATTTTCAATAAAGGTCAAGTTTCATCAATAAGCACTTATGACTTCTCTACGCTATATGCAACCTTACCTCATCATCTTATTAAAGAAAAGCTAATTTCTCTTAATAAAAAAAACATTCGCTAGAGAAAATACTACATTTTTGGCATGTAATAATATTAAAGCGTTTTTTACTAACGGCAGTTTAGACAATTATACTATGTGGACTTGCTATGAAGTTTGTGAAGCACTCATCTTCCTATTAGATAATATTTTCGTCAGGTATGGTACCACCGTTTAGAGACAAAATGTTGGTATCCCTATGGGTACGAACTGTGCACCACTTGTCGCAGATTTGTTTTTATTTTGCTATGAAAGAGATTTCATGTTGAGTCTTTCACCAGATACCCAGGCAGATGTTATTGAAGCTTTTAATGACACCTCTCGGTATCTGGATGACGTACTGAACATTGACAACCCTTTCTTTCCAACTATGGTTCATAATATTTATCCTAAAGAACTTCGGCTTAATAAAGAAAATACATCTGATAATAACGCTTCTTTTCTTGATTTAGATCTCTCGATTGAAAATGGTAAAATAATTAGCAAAATCTATGGTAAGAGAGATGATTTTAATTTTGACATTGTTAATTATCCCCACTTGGATGGGGATGTTCCCCGAGCAACTTCTTATGGGGTGTATCTGTCTCAACTTATTCGTTTTTCTAGAGCTTGTACTCGAGTTGAGGACTTTATATTCGTGATCTTTGTATAACTAAAAAGTTACTCAATCAGGGTTACCGTTACCATAAACTTCGTAAAACCTTTGCAAAATTTTATTATCGTAACCCTGATCTTCTTTCCAAATATAAAAGTAATTTAAGGACTCTTCTGCGACAAGGACTATCACAACCTGACTTCGATGGTGATGTGATTTATAAACTTCGTAAGATTCTTGGTCATGATCATTTTCATACTTTCTTTGTTAAACTTGTTAAAAATGTTTATCAAAAGAGGTTATGACCCTATCATTTTGCAACGTCCTGCATGCTTGGTGGTGGACCCTTTTACAGTTCGCCACTATGCTTTCCTCTTTAATTGTACGATGACCGGACAGGCTGTTGACCCTATGATGACGCCTACCTAAAGCCCATTGGGACGGTGGCGTTTGATGTTTGTCCATGATCTTTCTTGTCGTGCCCTTAATGGTGTATTCTGTTACTGCTCTGGCTTCTGCAAAGTCATTGAGTACCTTCATTGTGGCTTTCTAGGCTATTGTGTTTTTGTATTATATTTACACGAGCATATTTGTGTTTTACTTATATTGCCTATTGATGCTGCCTTGTTGGTTAGAGATTAGATCATGGCGGGAATTTCTTTATTTACACTGTCCTGTTTTAATGGGATGACAGTAGGGTAAGTGTGAGGTTTGGTGCACCCTAGAACCGGTTTAAGCCCCCAGTGGCCTACTTTGCCACTGACCGTTCAATAGCCTAGAAAGCCACAATGAAGGTACTCAATGACTTTTGACAAACTTTTTAACAAGTTTAACAAAGATAGTATGAAAGTGATCATGACCTAGAATCTTACGACGTTTATAAATCACATCACCATGATATCTTATTTGACCTTTTATTCATCTTTAAATTTGTTCTTTGTGTCTGTGTGTGTTTTAGGATGACTGTCGTCCCTGAATGCTGGTTTTCGTGTTCGATTTTTATATCTATATTTGCAGGCATAGTGCAACAAAATATACATGAACTTGACGCCAACTTGCTTGATAAGAGTGACCGTTGTGAGCGTCTTGGCTATAACCTTAATGACGTTTAAACATTTTCGTTGTATGTATTTTAATAAAGTCAATTCAGTGGGTAGCACGGGGAATTTGAAATTCGTAGGACCCCGGTTCAAGCCTAACAGGCGCCATTGAATTTCGTCTGTGTTTTTTCTTGGGTAAGACTTTGCGCTTACCCTCGTCCGTCGGATGGGGACGTAAACCGGGAGGTCCCTTGCATCCTGTTTTTTCTCCGATCACATTAAAGCAACATATGAATCTATTCATTAGTATAAGTAGGGCATGTTTCTAGATTTCTATGTTTCTTTCCCCTCTATGTGTCTCTGTGGTGGATGTAAGTAACCTATTATGTGCTTGTGAACCATTAAACAATATTTAATTCTGTTTCTTTAAAAGTGCATATTGAAATGTCTCATCCACAACATAAAGGGTAAAACTACGCATTTTCACAAACTATTTTGGATTAAATATTTATACTGAGATCAATGACGGCAACTTTAAAAAAATGTGATTTGTTGTCAGTGTTGGAATTAGCGAGAAATCGTCTTTCTTGCGTGCGCAAAAATAGGGTTCCTGCTGATTAACAGTCCCAATCCTAAGTTAATTCCATAGTATAAAGACATCACAACCTTTGTTTATAAGATACATAATAAAAATGTTAAAAGAAGTGTAAACTTTCACATTTACCTTATCTAGAATCATTTGGACTGTTTGTGTCATTTGTGCAATAGAAGTATATATCAGACAATATTAATAAGACGGATGTTGCAGTTACTTTGAGGAAGGCTTATCCTTTATTATTAACGTGTGTATCTACTTATCAGGCTTACTTTATAGTTTTTTTTGTTTCTTTGTGTGCTAGTGGTTGACTGTCTTCCTTGAATGCTACTTTTCCTGTTCGATTTTTATATCTACTTTTACTGCGGAACACATACTATATGTAATGCCATGAGCGCTGCTTAATACATAATGCCATTAATCTTTTATAAAAATTCCCAATTCATGTAATAATATAATTTCAATCATCATAGAAAGAAAGAACATATTGATTATTTCAATAATAATTTAAATAAAACGTTTGATCTTATCAATATAGAAAGTACGACAGATGTAAACTCTGCCATAAGCTCGTGGAATGATTCTATTCTTAATGTACTAGATAAACATGCACCTATAAAAACTAAACGAATAAAACGCAACACACTTCCAAGTTGGTTGACTCCTGAAATAAAAGAATCAAGGAATAAAAGAGATTTCTATCATAAGACAAAAGATTTTGTCCAGTATAAACATTGGAGAAATAAAACAAATATTCTCATTGATCAAGCTAAAAAGGATTACTACACCAAAGCCATAGAAGATAACAAAAACTCTGGGACCATGTGGAGGTATATAAATGAACTTAAATCAGGGAAAACTAAATCAAAACACCCAAACAAAGTAAAAATTGGTAATAGGTATGTCACATCTAAGAAAGATATTGCTGATGAGTTTAATGATTTTTTCACAAATCTTTCAAATAATATTTCTGATTCTAATGAAAGTCTTAATCTAGAAAAACTAAGGGATTTTGTTCGACAAAAAATGCCAAATAACAAGGAATTTTCTATTAGAAACATAACCATGGATGAAGTTCTAAAATACATAAATCAGCTTGATTCTACAAAGTTAACTGGTCTAGATGGCATAGGCCCTCACATTTTAAAAACGGCGGCGCCAGTTCTTGCAAAATCGATATGTCACATTATAAACATTAGTATTATGACATGTGTATTCCCAGAAAAATTAAAAAATGCAAGAGTAGTTCCTATATATAAATCAGGTGATGCTAATGATCCCGGTAGTTACAGACCAATTTCTATTTTACCCACATTATCAAAAATACTAGAAAGACATATAGCCAATCAGTGTATTGAGTATCTGGAAATGTATGGTCTAATTTATAGGGGACAGTCAGGCTTTAGAAAATCTCATTCCTGCCATACAGCATTAACAAAGTTAACAGATATGTTACTGCAAGAATTGAATAATGGACATGTCACTGAACTTGTTTTTATTGATTTCAAAAAGGCATTTGATCTAGTTAACCATGAACTTTTGTTGGCAAAACTTAAAAGTTATAATTTTGATAAATGCACTTTAAAATGGTTCAACTCGTACCTTACAAATCGATACCAGAATATACAAATTTCGACAGAGCTTTCAAAGCCTAATCTTATAAAAACAGGGGTACCACAAGGGTCAATACTTGGACCACTTCTATTTATTATGTTTGTCAATGATCTACCACTTTATGTAGAAAATACAAACACAGACATATTTGCTGATGATGTAACATTGTCTACGTCTGGTCCTAATCTTGAAATTATACAAGAAAATAGCCAGCTTAGTCTCAAACAAACAGAGCAATGGGCTAAGCAAAATAAAATGTTAATAAATGAAATGAAAACAAAATATATGATTATAGGTACATCTCAAAAGTTGTCTAAACTTAATAATGAAGTAAAACAATTATATGTTAACAGTACAGCAATAGAAAATGTAAATAGAGTCAAAAATTATTAGGGGTATATATTGATAAAAACCTGTCATGGGACGTCCATGTTGATAATCTTTGTACTTCTTAAACAAACAAAACTAATCTTTTGTGCAAAATCAAGAAATTTCTCACACATGAAACAAGAATTATGTATTACTATGCATATATACAACCAATTTTGGATTATGGTGACACTATTTGGGGAAATTGCTCTAGCAACAATATTAATAGAATCCAAAAAATCCAAAAGAGAGCTGCTCGGATCATCCTTAATAAGCCATATGATGCATCTTCAAAACACTTATTTAAAGAGCTTAAATGGTTAAATGTCCATGATCGAATACAATTTCATAAAGCAGTGCAGGTTTACAAATGCGTCAATAATCTTGCTCCAGACTATCTTACATCTTTGTTTCAGAAGGTTCATTCCTCTTATAAATTAAGGACTTGTTCAAATGGTGATCTAATCGTCCCGAAACATAGGCTAAGTATATACAAACAAAGTATTCGTTATTCTGGTGCTGTCATATGGAACTCGATCGCACCTCCAATGCGACAAGCCAAACATATCAAAGAATTTAAAAAGAAATATTATTCCTATCTTTTAGGTAATACTAGTTAATTTTAATTTGCTTGCATTTGGTTAAGTACTTTTAAATAACTTTAAAAGATTTATATATAGGGACTTTTGATTTTACAACAGTAAACTCTTCAGAATTGTATAATATTGTATGTATATAACCATGTGTGTGTGTTACATGTTTCTTCATTTGATGGCCTCAAGGGAGAACAATTTGTAAATTGATTGAGTTACCATCATTAAATAAAGCATTTATTATTATTATTATTATTATTATTATTAAACTGAATGCATAAAAAATATGTCAATTGTGGTTTGGGTAAATTAACTTATAATTTGAATCAAATTAGACATTTTAAACAGAATTCAGTGTTAAACAATGCTCATTTACACTTTGTGTACTATTGATTTTATTAATATTGAGTTCTGCTCAACCCGGGGCTAGAGGGCGTTTCCAAAGGTCCATTATCATACCCTTTTTTTTTATATAACTAAATGAATTGTAAACTTGCTTGTGCAGTGTGGCAGTAGTATAGAGACTGAGAGTTTGAGCACAGTTTTTTCCTCTCGAAAAGATTCACTCAAGAAACTAACAATAGCTCACCTGAGGCTAGAAGCCAGGCATGTCTTTATTTAAATAAAGTCACACCTGAGTCAGATGCCTCGGATGCATACTATTAGCTACTCGAGAGGTCCTTCCAAAAGAAACTCGCCCAAAACTCTCAGTCTCTAATCAATCCGGTTTGCCATTTTAATAACATAACATTTACAACTCGTTAAGCAAAGTCAGACGGAACCGGGCAGTAGTCTTCATCATCGCTCTGCATATCATTTTTTACCATGGGGTATTTTATTTTCCTACACTTTGCTATTTTGTATTTCAGTTCAAGAAGCTCTTCTCTGTTACTATTTAGCTCGCGTTCATAATTATCCATTTCAACCAGCAATCGTCTTTTTTTAGTGTCCATAAATTCATCACGAACTACTTCATATTCTACTTGGAGTTGTCTGCCTCTCATCAATTCTCTTCTATATTTATCTTTTAAATTGTTAAGTTTTCTGCAAACCTTTTCTAATCTTTCTTGTCCCATTATATAATAATATTATATAAAAGAAGGATAGAAATATCGGACAGGGAACGCAGCATTCAAGGACGACAGTCAACCACAAAACACAAAAACAAACACGCAAACAGACAAACGAAAAGGCAAAATTGATAAAAAATGCAAACGACATCACAAACACAAAAGGGTTGACCATAGGGCTACCGCCTTGGAACGGTCAGTGGCAAAGTAGGCCACTGGGGGTTTAAACCGGTTCTAGGGTGCACCAAACCTCACACTTACCCTACTGTCATCCCATTAAAACAGGACAGTGTAAATAAAGAAATCCCCGCTATGATCTAATCTCTAACCAACAAGGCAGCATCAATGGGCAATATAAGTAAAACACAAATATGCTCGTGTAAATATAATACAAAAAAACAATAGCCTAGAAAGCCACAATGAAGGTACTCAATGACTTGGCAGAAGCCAGAGCAGTAAGAGAATACACCATTAAGGGCACGACAAGAAAGATCATGGACAAACAACTAACGCCACCGTCCCAATGGACTTTAGGTAGGCGTCATCATAGGGTCAACAGCCTGTCCGGTCATCGTACAATTAAAGAGGAAAGCATAGTGGCGAACTGTAAAAGGGTCCACCACCAAGCATGCAGTACGTTGCAAAATGATAGGGTCATAACCTCTTTTGATAAACTTTTTAACAAGTTTAACAAAGATAGTATGAAAGTGATCATGACCAAGAATCTTACGAAGTTTATAAATCACATCACCATAGAAGTCAGGTTGTGATAGTCCTTGACGCAGAAGAGTCCTTAAATTACATTTATATTTGGAAAGAAGATCAGGGTTACGATAATAAAATTTTGCAAAGGTTTTACGAAGTTTATGGTAACGGTAACCCTGATTGAGTAACTTTTTAGTTATACAAAGATTACGAATATTAAAATCCTCAACTAGAGTACAAGCTCTAGAAAAACGAATAAGTTGAGACAGATACACCCCATAAGAAGTTGCTCGGGGAACATCCCCATCCAAGTGGGGATAATTAACAATGTCAAAATTAAAATCATCTCTCTTGTCATAGATTTTGCTAATTATTTTACCCTTTTCAATCGAGAGATCTAAATCAAGAAAAGAAGCGTTATTATTAGATATATTTTCTTTATTAAGCCGAAGTTCTTTAGGATAAATATTATGAACCATAGTTGGAAAGAAAGGGTTGTCAATGTTCAGTATGTCATCCAGATACCGAGAGGTGTCATTAAAAGCTGTTATTATTTTTAAGCCCTTATTTAATATTTTCAATATCCTTAAATGAGACCCAGCTATTGAAATCCTCATTGTAACCCTTCCATTTATTCAATGCTTGTTTCTTTTTATAATCACGTCATATTACTTTTTCAATCCTAAATAGTTCTTGCTTTGCTTTTATCATTTCTAATTCATAGAAGCTTCCATCAATGTTTTCGTTGTTTAAATCTTTTATTTTGTATGTCACTGGATTTGTGTTTTGAATTTCATCAACAATAAATATTTCTTCAGTCCAATTTGGGGTATAACCTTTCTCAAACATTCTTTTATATATCGCTGATTCTAACATTATCCCCTTTTTTAAACTTTGGCTTAATTTGATTACTTCTCATTTTTCCATACAAGTTGAAATACACTGTTCCTTTATTTTTCTCATCGCTAGCCTCAATCGGCGTCATTTTAATACTCCGATGTTTTGTATTATTATACTTATCAACCATCGCCTGAAGCACGTCTAAATATGTATTTGTATTGTTTGCTGTGAAATATTTCCACATCTTTTCTTTTAATGTCCTTTTAAATCGTTCAATTATTACAGCTTTTCCGAAATTAAAAGTGTGATACATTTTGATATTATTATCATCAAGGAATTGCTTAAATGTCTTGTTATAAAACTCCACACCCTGGTCAACCCACAGCAATTTACATTGTCTTCCTGTACTGATTATTTGTTGGAATGCTTTGGTAATTTCTAAACCAGTTTTATTTGGAACTGGAATAACCCAAGCAAATTTACTAAATAAATCAATAACAGTAAGCAAGTATTTAGTACCTTTATTATGCTTTGAAAACGATTGCATATCAACCAAATCAGCAGACCATATTTTATCAATTTCATTAACAATCACACGGCGTTGAGTGAACTTTCTTCGTATAGGTTTATGAAGTTCATCTGCTAACTTGTCAGTCCATTTCAACGCCTTTTCTAGTTTTTTGAGTTTCCAAGACCAAGTTTATATTTTGTACTAATAACTGGTTTTACTATCATATTCTTAGCGATCTTTTCTCCAATAGTTTTAGACTTACTAGATTTCAAACCAGTAAGCATGTTTTTATCACACATTGATTTATTACTAGGATTTTCGTCATAACAATAATCATGATCTTTACAAACAGCATCTAATTCATTTACTGGTTCCCCGATATCAAGTGGATTACCAGGACCGCAATATTTATAACCAGGAAGTGTTATCCCTTTTTTAGGTAATAGAGGAAGCATAGCTTTATGAATATCAATATTACCACCTTCTGTGTTTTTAACAAACTTTGTTTTAGTAATACCACAAGATGCACAAGTTGCCCTTAACATTTTTCTACCATTTTTTCGCTAAAACATACTTAGGATTAATAATTTCAGTAACCTTTTTTTCTTTTATACAGTAACTCATATATAATATGATTAGATTAAACTTCGTTTACAAAATATGATGTTATGATGTTTTCATTTTTCACTGGTTTGTAAGGCTTTAATAATTTGTAAAGAATATCATACGTACTATTTCCTTCTTGTAACTTTTTAATGAAGAATTGGCAGAAATATCCACACAGAACACTTGTTTTATCTTGGTATTGAATAGTGTTGTATTTTATATCAGGCATGTACGCTAAAACTTCTTTTGGTGGGCTCAAGCCAAACGGATCGAAGTAATAATTATCATAGTAACAAGTCCAGTGTGTGCCGGGTCCAATATGATCATCAAGATTAATAATACCACATTCTTGTTTATTTTGTTTTGCTGGTAATTTGTTTTTGCTGTGCACCCCACTGAAGTTCTGTATACCTAGCTGCTTAACCCATTTCATTATATCTAAGTTAGATATAGGTTCATTTTTAAAATTTAATTTTTTTTTATGAATGGGATACTTCTGTATGGCCTGATTTGTGAGTCTACTTGCAAACCTTTTCCTCTTCTATCTACTTGCACACCTTTTCCAGTTAAGCCACTAATAAGAGATCCAATCAATGGAATTCCTAATGATGCAAGCATTCCAAGAAATCCTCCGTCCTGCTGTTGTTTTTTAGTTAGTTTAACAGGGCAGTGGCCTTTTGACTTTGCTATCTTCTTTCTTTGTGTAAGTGTTAATTTATTTGATTTTAGAAGTTTTGTTTTTTTGTCACTAGGAACAGTTGCCGTTATCTCTTGCTGTTTTTTATCACTGGGAACAGTTACCGTTTTATTACTAGAAGCACATGCAAGTACGTCTTGCAGTTGTTTTTGTGTTAGTTTAATGGTGCAGGAACCTTTTGACTTTGCTATTTTGCGTTTTTGCGCAGCTGTTAATTTATTTGATTTTAGAAGTGTTTGTTTTTTGTCAGCAGGAACAGTTACCATTCCATTTCCAAATATTTTACAAATTCCAGTACTTGCCAGACCACTAAGTGCCCCTGTTGCTAAAAGCCCTAATATCTTTGGAGCAAATTTAGCAACTGTTGGTAAAATTGTTTTAGTTAACAAACCAGCTAATGCACCTAAAAAGCGTCCATTCTTGGACTGAGACCTCATTTCTGATTTTGATATACTTATATCTAATCCCCGTCCATCAGATTTAGCTTTGTTAATATTGTTAATTTGAGTAGCTGTTAGCAGCAAAGGAAAATTCCCAGTTAGTTGGTTATTTTTTAACCTGAGTGTTAATTCACTTTTGTTTTCATAAGCCTTTGCTAAACTCTGTTTTTGTCCGTCTGTTAAATTTACTGAATAATTTACGTAAGTCATATATATTATAAGTTAGATTAAACTATTACCAATTCATTTCCGACAGTATCAATAACTACATCTACTTCATAAAGAACCAGAGCATAAACTTTATATCGAGCAGCAGGAGGTATATTTAATTTATATTTCAGATTTAGTTGTTTTGGATCAATACTAACTTCATTTTCCTTGTAACTCAAATCGAAATATATCATTCCGAAAAGAGTTTTAATATTACCTACATTGAGTAAAGTTCCGTTGTTTTTATCATTTTGCTTGTGAGAATAATTAATAACATCTCTGAATATTCTTATGATATTATCGTAACTGTATTCAGTTTCTGGATAATAAACTCCATTTGCAACTTCCAGTCTAGCTGATTGTAAATAGCAATTAGTATTAGCAGCATTTACCTTAAACGTACCCAAAAGGTGAGGATTTTGTGTTTGAGAAGAACTCTTGTCAGCCCTTTGCAAATACACAAAAACGTGTTTTGGACTTTTGACTCCAGCCGTTATTCTAAATACGGATTCAGTTAGATCAGAACTTCCGCTCTCTTGTATCATTTCACGGAGGTAAGTCCATCTTGTTGATATCATATGATTTGTCATTATGTAACTTAAACCATCTGAGTTAAATATCATTCTGGGTATCCACAAAACTAATTTATTAATAACTACTCGGCCATCATCACCACCAGCTTTGAAAATTAGTACATTATCATCTGTTAGCTGCACGCTGATTTGAATCTGACTAGGAGGAAGCATGTTTGTTTCCAAACCCCCAAAGAAGGAATATTTATTTAATGGGATTATAGAGTCAACTTTTTGATTAGATATGATTAAAGCATGACGAATCGCAAATCCCGAATTATAACCAGCTTGATCATCTCGAGATTCTGCAGCAGCCGTATTATCTAAATAAAAGAATTCGTTTGTTCCGGTTGTCTTTGCATAATCGTCAGAAATTTCAAGCAAGCTTTTGACATTGACAAATCTGTGTAGATTATTTCCATCGTAAACTATTTTTCCATTTTGCTTTACTTGCATTTGATCAATCAATGAAGCTGCATCGTTAATTAGAGCAATTTCATCGGCGGCTGCAAAATTGGCTCCATCAGCAAGTTTGTTTACGCGAAAACTGATTTCAAAATATGCGTTATACCAATCAAAGTAAGAACTTCTGTCATTTAACGTAAACTGATAACCACTTTTCATTTGCCTGGTAGCATTTCCTGGTTGTGTCACGGGGGTATCTAACTGAATAGGTACATGCTCGTATCTAGTATTATATTGATTACTTCGAAACATCTATATATACTAGTAATTAGATTATTTTTTATTAATTAATCGATTAATTCTCGCATTAATATTTTTGGTTCCTCTTCCGGATAGTAATCTGTTAATTTTTGCATTTACATCTTCTTCAATTATATCATCAGCCGCAACTTTAGCTGCATCTTTGTGGCAGCTTTTGTAAGTTCTTTTAAAATCATCTCTCCTTTTGGTTTACTAGGTTTAATAACTGAAACTAATTTATCAGCAGCCATTTTTCCTACTTCATCTCCAAGTTTTTTAGAGCCGCTTTCTATGATTTGCTTGCCAGCAGTTTCCAATGCTTCTTGCCTGCTGTTTTTACAGACTCACTAAATATTTTTGGGCCAACCTTTGAAAAAATGTCAAATATACCATCTCCAGTTAATCGATCAACTTGAGTATATGTTCCCGTGCTAGTGTCATAAACTTTTTTTAAACATGCCATATAACTTATGTTACATTAATTCCTTCAAAACAAAACGGAATGATGTGTGGACACCATTAAGATTAATAATTTTACCGGAGAAATCGGTTATGTAAATATTAATACTGTTAATGATTGTTTTGTTTACTTCACAGAATCCGAAAGGATATGATCTCGTAAGATCAGCTGTACTTATTTCATAAATAACATCCTCGTATGATCCATCAACAATAGAATTACTTATCAAATCACAGTGGATATACAACGTATCGATAGAATTTGTTATGTTCGGTGTTACAGTTCCAAATTTAGTTTCTCTGATGACTGCATCTTTGTCAAACCCGATCAAGGTGTGAAAGTTTGATTCTCTCAAATCAAGTACAAATTTATTATGAATGGTAACCAAAGATTTGAAACTTGATAAATCAAACTCAATTCTTATCGGGATGGGTGAGTCATCGGTTAAATCATTGTTTACAGTCAATGTTTCTTTTATGTAATTATCGATATCAGCATAACTGTAATTTCCATTTGTAAAAATAATACTTTTCCAATCTGTTCCATTGTGATACCTTATCACTTTGTTATTAAAATCTTCACTAATATTATACCATGAGTAAGTCATAGAATTAATCTTATCGAGTCCGATACCATATTGTTTGTTCCTGCCTAATATTAATGGTATGTCAAACACAGTTGTAAAATTACTCGGTGTGTTCGAGCTATTAATTATTGACGCTTTCTCCGATGATAATACAATTTTTTGTTCCATATAATATAGGATGGATAAAATTAATCACCTTTGTAATACAGCCTAAAGCTTGATTTTTCAAAATTAAAAACTTGCGTAGTGTTACTTCCTATTTTTGGATTGATGGTCCAATAATGAGATGCTGAAAGATATGCTTCAAATGTTTCTTTTAGTATTCGTTTGCCATTTTCTATATTTGGGTTAGCAAGTGGCTCTCCATGACCTATATTAAACATCCTAAATACTTCTACATGAATGTCTATGTTTGTAACGGTATATGTAAGGTCTGCTTCAATTATATAACGCCCGGGCTTTGCAATTATTATGCCGAGGTGGCGTGTACCACCACCGATATATTGTGTAGCATATATTTCACTTTTTATAAGCGGATTGATTACAAAAGTAAACGCCTCGAGAAAAGCATCACGTTTGGTTCTTTCAAGTGGTTTTCGTGTTGGGTACGATGCGTAGCCAAAGTTATCTTTTATAATACTTATTCCGTCTGTTGTAGCTTCAAGAATTAGAATCCGACTCAAATAGTCTACTTTTACTCTTAACTCGTCAATTATACCAATAACTGCTTTGTGGCGACTATCAGACTTTTGATTAAACTGTTTCAGTGAAGCTATTTCGCCGTCAAAAGCTTTGCTCCTTTTATCCTGGGCAGCTTTCAATTGCTTTGAAGCGTCATCAATAGCAGTCTCAAGTTTATCAGTGTTAACCAGTTTGCTCAGTGCAGTCTCAAGTTTATCAGTGTTAACCAGTTTGCTCAGTGCAGTCTCAAGTTTATCAGTGTCAACCAGTTTGATCAGAGCAGTCTCCAGCGACTTACCGTCAACCATTTTCTTTTTGATGTCTTCAAATTCCTTGTTGATATCAGCAACGTTGGTGTTTATCTGCTCATTTAATATTTTAATCTGAGTTATTTCAGTAGTAAAAGCAGTTCTCATTTGTTTTGAAGCATCAGCAATAGCAGTTTCAAGTTCATTATTGTCAACCATTTGTGTATTTATTCCCCCAATCCGTGCATTAATATTTTGAACACCAGCTCTTATTTGTTCGCTTAATTTCTTATAGTTTTCACTCTCTTCCAATACATCTTCTTTCTTTTCTAACTCTTTCAAAGCATCATCTAGAAGATTTATTTCATCGTTCAATCCGTTTAGAATTTCAAGCATTTTCTCGCGGTTTGTTTGTAACTTTGTTTGTATTTGACCTAGTTTATCATCAACACCTGTTGTCAAATTTTTTATCATGTCTGGAATTTTATCAATATTATAATCACGTATGATTTTTGTTACTCTTCTTACAGCAAATTGCTTTGTTGCTGCATCATCTGCTTTTGTTGGATTGCCAACATTGGTAATTTTATTATTATCCATATTAAGCTCACTTCTCAAAACATTTTCCTGGTTTCTGCCTTTGTTAAGATAATTAACCAGATGTTTTTGTTTTACATACTCAGACAGCACAATACCAAAATTTGTAATACTGACACTGCCAGTAGTAACTTCCTCGCCAAGATCATTAAAAAGTCCCATTATAATATAGATTATATTAAATTTCACCATTAAAGTTTCTTTTTACTAACTTCCTCGGTCGATCCAGATACAGAAAGTCGTACTGTTTGTCAGTTGCTTTTTTATACTGATCTTTGCTGACATCTTGTTCTTTGGAAAGCATACCAAGCTCGCGATTAACCGGAGTCGCGAAGAAGATGTAATGAGAACAGTTCAAACGAATATCTTTGGGAGTTTTGTAATAAGATTGAGATAAATAAATCACGCAACAGTTTTTGTGCCTTCCCTGGATGAAATAATTAATAATATCGATTTGATTACGCTCGCAAACATAATCATCAAAAATAGCTATCTTTTGAGCATCAGAATCCAAATCATTCACAGGGATAACTTCATCATTTGAACATTCTAATATGTCTTCGACTGGGATTTTATTCTTTTTTGCTATCTTTTCAAGTTTTTGTGATAATACCTGATACTTGGACTGCTCTAAGTTTTTAGCAAACAAGTAAATCTTGTCGTAGTAAACCAAAGGTTTCAGAAACATGTGAACTAGTGTGTTTGTCTTGCCAGATCCTGAATTACCGCAAATTAACATTCTAAAACAACAGTCTGGCATGAAGTTCCATATCTGTTTAAAATTACCGTTTTCTGTTTTCATATCATAATTTGGAATTTGCAGTATAACACTACTTAGATAATACTTGTCTTAACTTACATTAACTTATCTTAATTTAATCTAACCTTATATTATACATGTCTTTGTTAAAATGGAAAGAATTAGCAAATAAAAAGCGAAAAGCGAGTGAGCTTGTCAAAGAATACGAGAATAGAGTTATCCAAAAAAGACTAGAAAAATGAGCTAGCCATGATTTATACACATAAGTATTTAAACCTGTAACTAGTGAAATAACAGAGCAAACAAGGCGGCTGGCTGAACATTTGATTATCCTTCCGGAAATACGTCAACGGTTGGCTCTTCTTCCTGAGGCAATACGTCCGCAATTACTTGCCCCGCCTGATCGTGGAGCTATACACCACCACCGCCACCACCGCCGCCGCCACCGCCACCAACGCCACACGCTTTTAAAAAAACAGCTGCCAAGAAAACCGCAGATCCTAAACCATCGCCGACTAGTTACAGAGAGGAACTAGAGCAGGCAATAAAGTCTGGACCAAAATTAAGAAAAACTCCGGAAAGAGAGCCTAGGTCAAAACCCACGGAAGAATTATATGAAAAAATCAAACGAAAACGTATATCAATTGATCCCGGGGACGAAGAAATAATAAGAGAAATAGAAGAAGAAGAATGGGGCGAAGAACCTGCCGCGAGGCCTAAGGAACCCAAACCGGTGTATGATATTGACTTGGATGCTGGCATGGATAAAGACGTACTTGATAAGTATGGCTTGCCAATGCCAACTAAAATATCAGGTATTACTGACGGGAGTGCTAATTATGATGAATATATTAAAAGGGCTGATAAGATACACAAGGAATTGCTTCCTAAGATAGGAGGCCTAGAAACAAAAATAGACAACCTCAGCGAAAAAAAATTAAAAGAGGGATGGGAGAAGGCGACAACCAGTGCGACTAAACTTAAATATTCAAAATTACTCAGTGACCCCAATCACGTCAGACAAACTAAAATTCTGCATATGAAAGAACATCAAGATCTGACTGGTAAAACAAATGCACTGGTTTTTTATATGGCAAGGTTGCCTGAGCGAATACGAGCAGCTAGCGAAACTGCACAAAAGACTGGTAAAGGGATGCAACAAAATAAAAATTCCTACAAAGTTGACAAAGATGGTCGCTATGGAATGTTACAAATTGATTTACCTGCGCTTATTGGTCATCACAAACTTATTGCCAAACAAGGAGAAGCTGTTGTGCTAGATCTAAAAGTAGACGATGATTTTATAGACTTGATAACAAAGCGTTACAACAATGGAAAAACTTATTCAAAACTGTCTCAGAATGCTTTTAAGAAACTAACAGAATTATCTGATTTACCAATTCATAAAGATTCTTCAAAGTTCAAAAAGATTTTAGGAGGTTGTGTTGATGTTGAATATTACAATAATCCTAATGATTTGATGGATGATCTAGAGTTGGTATGTGGAAGTATCGAATCAGGAAATAATAGTCCGCAACTGATAAATAAAGGTATTAGCATAATCGATGAATTATTAAAAATAGGCGAAATGTCACCCAAAGAACATGAGCAACTATTTTCTAAATATTTTAATTAAATTATTGTCTAACTGTAATTATACATGAAAACCAAAGAAGAATTAATTGATCACTTGATGCGACTTGTGGCTGCATACAGACGCAGTTATAAATTGTGCGGTATTATAAACACAACGTTACAGATTACCAGTGGAATGATTGGTTGTGGTGCTGTCCTGGCATTAGTTACAGCAATTCCTGTTTTCATAGCTGTAGTCGGCGCAGTTCCTCCAATAGTTTCTGTTTTAGCAAGTAAAACAAGAATAGCAGAAAAAAAGACTTTGTTAAAAACACATCATAGGAGTTTTAAGCAACTTTTATCATATGTCCAAACAACTACAGGACTAGAAAATGATGAAGAGGTAATTAGGATTACCTTCAATAAAATATTAGAGATTCAAAAGAATGATAACTTTACAGAACCTCTGGAAATGTATATGAAAAGATTCAAGTTAAACGGCCATGGCATTCAGTCGTAATTTGACTTGTTTCCATATCCTATCGTACTTGTCTCTGGTTGATTTTGTTTTAATCAGTTTTGTTTCTTTTTCTATTTTTAATATTTTAAATATTTTTTGAAAAATGTATTCAAATTTGATTGATCTTTTTCGGTCTTCTATCTGATCCAAAATCTTTACAATTTTGTAAAACAAATCTTCAAATCTTTGCCTATTTTTAGAAGACAAATCAAATGCTACCAAGTATTTACCCAAATGATACTTCCTGAGGTAAATAGTTTTCTTTTGGTTGTAGGTGCAACCTGTGATAAGATTATAACCATTGTGGGTACCACAATTAAGGCAAACACGCTCGTTATCGAAAACTTCACAAGTATCGTTACAATTCACACATGCGTATGTACACAGCTTGGCTCTGGTACAATATTTACAAAGCTTTTTTTTATTAGTTGTGTAAAATAAGATGCAATCTGTGCACACCCAAGGAGGATCAATAATATCTAAAACTCTTTCACAATATTTGCAATTCAAGAATTATACTATAGCATCTTATATTTAAATATAGGCTTAAAAAATATTATCTTATGTAATATTATAATGGAACAAGTAGAAATTGAAATCAACAACTTTAAAAAAGATCAAATAGCACATGCCCAAACGGTTGATTTTGGAGATGCGAGTAAATTAGATGCTGAGCTTTTAATTTTTTCAAACTTTCAAGATTTGACAGAAAGAATCATAACAATGACACAACAACTAAAATTGTCATGGAAAATAAAAAAAAGAGATATAAACAAAGTACGTTCTTTGTGTAAAAAACAAATTTCAGAGGCAACCAGTTACCATCCAACTTTATACAAAGTTTCTTTTATTGCCCACTATGATGTTTTACTTGAACGAGGAATTAAAAGTATTATGTACGGATAAATAAAAAATAATATAATCTAACCGGGGAATAAATATTTTACTTCAAAATAATTAATTAATTAATTAATAGGGGCTTAAAGAAATAATCTCATGTAATATTATATAATGAGTATCCGAGAAATTGAAACATCCCCAAAACAGTATAGCAAGGTTTTTAAAGTAAATGTTTTCAGTAATGATCCGCTCAGACAACTACAAAAAACACAATCAAAAGTTGTGAACTTTCTTAAAAAAGAACTAAGAAAAACAGGTGGATTTAAATTAAGCGTTGATATAAAACTTACTTTTAAAAAAAAAGTACCACATGATAAAGAACATAAAGGAGGTTTTGATATTATATCACAAAACAGCTTACTTTGCCTCAAAGGCTGAAATAATATTAAATAAAAATCAAATATCAGAAGCATTAGACAAAGCACGAGAAGAAATTATAAATAGAATTGGAAATTGGCTTCAGCTCGGAAGTGGTTGGCAAATTGAATCAGTAGATGCACACTATATAAATCGAATAAAGTACAAGCCTTTACGGGGTAGCTCTTATTTAAATTTACCAAAAGAACTGCAACACAGCAAAAAAGGATTGGTAAATATAAAAAATAAAGATAACGAGTGCTTTAGATGGTGTCATTTGGCTTGTAAATTCCCTGTTAAAAAAAATCTTCAAAGAATAACAAAGTACAAAAATCATATTGGTGATCTTGATTACAAAGGAATTACATTTCCTGTTACTATCAAACAAATCCCAAAAATAGAAAAACAAAACAACATTTGTTTTAACATATTTGGGTATGAAGATAATCAAGTACACCCTTTGTACATATCAAAATATAAAGCAGAAAAAAACATGTGATATGCTTTTGATTACCGAAAAACAAAAAAATCATTACGTGTGGATAAAAAACTTTAACAGTTTGATGTCTAATCAAACAGCACACAATGGAAAAAAATGGTTTTGTAAAACATGCCTTCAATGCTTTACATTAGAACGTGTGCTAAAAATGCATGAGCCTGATTGTCTTTCACTTAATGGAAAACAAGCAATAAAAATGCCAAACAAAGATGAAAAAGTTAAGTTTAAAAACTATGACAGGCAACTAATGGTTCCGTTTGTTATATATGCTGATTTTGAAGCAATAACTGAAAGTATTTCTTCGGCATCGAACAATCCTGAAAAATCACACACGGAAGCATATCAAAAGCATACTGATTGCGGTTATGGGTATAAGGTTGTTTGTTGTTACGATGATCAATATTCAAAACCAGTTGTGACATACAGAGGACCAAATGCTGTTTACAAGTTTTTAGAAAAAATGATAGAAGAAGAAAAGTGGTGCAAGAAAACTATGAATACGCATTTTAAGAAAGATTTGGTGATGTCACAGGAAGAAGAAGCTAGATTCCAAAAATCTAAATCATGCCATATTTGTGGTAATGGTTTTTCAATAACTCTTAAAAAAGATGACCCAAGTCGTATAGTAGCATATGAAAACTCCGTTAGAAAAGTTAGAGATCATTGTCATATAACTGGAAAGTACAGAGGAAGCGCTCATGACATATGTAATATTAATTTCAGGTTGACTAGAAAAATACCTGTTGTGTTTCATAACTTGAGAGGATATGACTCTCACTTTATAATGCAACACATCGGAAAGTTTAAACAAAACATAAATGTGATACCAAATAACATGGACAAGTATATGGCTTTCATGTTAGGAAAAAGTTTAGTATTTATTGATAGTTTCCAGTTCATGTCCCAATCATTAGATAATCTAGTAAAAAACGTTCCGTCGTTTCAATACATATCTCAAGAATACAGCGGTAATAAGTTAGACTTGCAAAAAAGAAAAGGCGTTTATCCTTATGATTACATGAACAGTTTTGAACGTTTCGAGGATACTAAGTTACCTGGCAAAGATAGCTTTTATTCTCAATTAAATGATGAGCACATTTCAGATGCGGATTATGAACACGCTAAAAAAATATGGAAAACATTTAAGATTAAAAATATGGGAGAATATCATGATCTGTATCTTAAGACTGATGTGCTGATGCTGACAGATGTTTTTGAAAACTTTAGAAAAATGTGCATTGAGTATTACAAATTAGATCCTTGCCATTACTTCAGTAGTCCTGGGTTAGCCTGGGATGCATGCCTCAAGATGACTGGTATCCAGCTTGATTTAATAACTGATATTGATCAATATTTGTTTGTGGAAAAAGGATTAAGCGGCGGTACGAGTTATATTGCAAACAGATATTCACAAGCTAACAATAAATATATGAAAAACTATGACAAGAAAAAAGAAAGCAAGTACATAATATATCTCGATGCTAATAACTTGTACGGGTTGGCCATGTGTCAGCCGTTACCTACTGGCAACTTCAAGTGGGTTGATAAGTTTGAAAAAGGAAAATCAAATTACATTGTTGAGTGCGATATTGAGTATCCCGAAAAACTACATGACTCGCATAATGATTATCCTCTCGCCCCAGAAAGTTTAAATATAAAAGATGAGTGGTTGTCAGACTATTGTAAAAATTTAAAACAAAAGTTTAATCTAGGAAATTGTAGTGTTAATAAACTTGTTACGACGTTGAAAAATAAAGAAAAGTATGTCGTGCATTTTAGAAACTTAGAATTGTACAAAACGCTTGGATTAAAGGTGACAAAAATACATCGAATACTACAGTTTGACGAATCAGAGTGGTTAAAGACATACATAGATTTTAATACCGCCAAGAGGACAGCTGGTAAAAATGCTTTTGAAAAGGATTTCTTCAAACTGATGAACAATTCAGTTTTTGGTAAAACTATGGAAAACTTGAGAAAAAGAATTAATGTTAAATTGACTCACGACGAGGAGGTTCTTTTAAAAGATGCGGCAAGACCTTCATTTATTTCTTGTAAAATGTTTAATGAAAATTTATTTGCTGTAAACAGAATAAAAGAACTATTAGTTTTAAATCGTCCTATTTATGTTGGCATGTGTATTTTTAGACTTGTCAAAATATTTGATGTATGATTTCCATTACAACTATATCAAAAACAATTATGATAAAAAAGCTAAGTTATTATTTACTGATACCGATTCCTTGTGTTATGAAATAAAAACAAAAGATGTGTATGCGGACTTTTACAAGAATAAAGAACTTTTTGATAATTGCGATTATGATCCAAAAAGTCAGTTTCATTTTAATGATAATAAAAAAGTTATTGACAAGATGAAAGATGAAACGTGCGGAATACCCATTGTTGAATTTGTTGGGTTGCGAAGTAAACTATATTCGTATGTGCTAGATAATGAGGTTAGCGCAAAGAAATGCAAGGGTGTTAAAAAGTGTGTTGTTAAAAAACAGATAGCACATGACGATTACAAAAATATTTTGTTTACAGCAACAGAAGCTCATCATGAGATGAAAGTTATTAGATCACAAAAGCATAACATAAGCAGCTATGCAATAAATAAAAAAAGTTTATCAGCTTATGATGATAAACGGTACATATTAGATAATGGACAAGATACGTTAGCATACAAGTAAAATGATATGCAGAGCGATGATGAAGACTACTGTCCGATTCCGTCTGACTTTGCTTAACGAGTTGTAAATGTTATGTTATTAAAATGGCAAACCGGATTGATTAGAGACTGAGAGTTTTGGGTGAGTTTCTTTTGGAAGGACCTCTCGAGTAGCTAATATGCATCAACTGTGCTCAAACTCTCAGTCTCTATACTACTTGTGGCGGCAGTAAAACGTCTCCGCGCGCTTGTAATCAGTACTGTTATTCATTCGATCTTTAGAGATCGCTGAGCCCGATACTTTTATTTAGTTATCGGTGGTACATTTTCAGTTTCTTTTGTTTTCTTATTTAATTTTTGATTCGGTGGTTCCACTACTCCGGCCGATTAAAGGCTCTGAGTATTGTTTAACCACTTATAGGATATGTTGTCTTCTTTTTAATTTAGCCTTTTGGCTGTTACTTGTGATACGCATGCTTCATAACCGCTGCTCCCAACTAAATTCCATTATGTTTATTTCGCTCTTCGGGGCATTTAATTTTATTAGATACTGGGAACATACGCCGTACGACATAACTCCATGTCCACCGCCGTATGCATGCCATCTTCGGGATGGTTAAAATTGTGTACTATTGATTTTATTACTATTGAGTTCTGCTCAACCCTGGGCTAGAGGGCGTGAGCGATAGCTAGCGTATTTCACTACCGCTTATGAACAGTCTCAATCAAACCGAGACTGCAATATTTCGTATGTTTCGTGCTCGGCTGTTTCCAAATGTCCATTATCATACTCTTTTTTTAATTGCATCTTTAAAAAGTACCTTAAAGTCATTCACACAAGCATGACATGCACAAATGAACATCAACAAGTTAAATGAAAGCGCTACAATGATAACCAATTACTGTTCGATTTTTTTTATATAAGCTACCTGTTCAAGATTGCTATCATGGAACAATGTAATCTACTGACATTGCTCTTTTCAAAAAGTAATGTGAGAAATTTTCACATGAGTTGGTATTAATATCGGAAGTTTTGGGGCCTGTCTCAAGGCCTAATTGGTTTAAATCGTATTTTTTTTATAACATGTTCACGTAATATATGTATACTGAAAAAAATAATGTTTAGCAATCCCTTACGTACACTTACTTTTTGTATTCCAATGTAAGTATCGGAGTTATTTCCCATTTAGTTAAAACATACTATTTCACAATTAAAAATTCAAATAAGGTAAAAAGCAAGATTAAACATTACCAAATAACTGTAATCAGCAACAATCGACAATTTTCTTGCCAATTTAAAGATATAGGGAAACAAAGTTTACCATTTGTGAAATTACCTCCTTTACATTAAAATAAGCGCGAACTTATAATTTCTGTAAAACATGTAGATTACCACATATTGCTTTTGAGACTTATTCCCTTAATATAACTGATAATTATGTAAGTTAAATTGCCCATGACCACTTTTACACATATCCTAGAATCTGGTCAACGGGATGTATATGTTATTTACTTGCTAAACATTTTTTTATCAGTATATAATTTGTTATAATGTATATTGTGTAGTTCTAATTATAAACTAGTCATTTTGATGAACGTTTGGTAAAATTTACTTACTGTCTCAAATGCTTCATTTGTCCAGTCATCGATAAGCACACTTCGAAAATTACCCTTTGCAACGTCTCCAGCTGCTGCTTCATTAACGCCTCCGGTTTGTTCCCAAAGCGACTGGAAGTCCTCGTTGCTTTTTGAAAGAAGTACCATAAGCGTGGATATAACTAAGAAAGAATAAATAAATAAAATTAAGAAGTGCTTGTTTTAGAATAGAAAAAAGTCGATGTATGCAGATTAGTGACGTTCACCACAAATAGTAATATTGTAAAAAAAGAGTATAAAAATGGACCTTTGGAAACGGCCGAGCACGACATTTACGAAATATTGCAGTCTCAGTTTGATTGAGACTGTTCATGAGCGGTAGTGAAATACGCTAGCTACCGCTCACGACCTCTAGCCCCGGGTTGAGCAGAACTCAATATTTATAAAATCAATAGTACACAATTTTAACCATCCCGAAGATGGCATGCATACGGCGGTGGACATGGAGTTATATGCTTCCCCATGTCGTACGGCGTAAGGTCCCAGTATCTAATAAAATTAAATGCCCCGAAGAGCGAATTAAACATAATGGAATTTAGTTGGGAGCAGCGGTTATGAAGCCTGCGTATCACAAGTAACAGCCAAAAGACTAAATTAAAAAGCAGACAACATATCCTATAAGTGGTTAAACAATCCCAGAGCCTTTTATCGGCCGGTGTAGTGGAACCACCGAATCAAACATTAAGTAAGAAAACAAAAGAAATTGAAAATGTACCACATAAATATAAGTATCGGGCTCAGCAATCTCCAAGATCGAATGAATAATAGTACTGATTGTAAGCCCGGGGAGACGTTTTACTGCCGCCACACTAGGCAGCACTGTTGACATTATAAAATGTATTCATTTATTAGTACCGCAATCTTACGTTTAAAAACGTGGTCGTATGGTACTCTATGGCACCATAATTATCTAACCTGGACAGTTATGTGTACATTATAATGTATAAATGGCTACGACTCTTAAGTTTCCACTTCAGTAAAGAAGGGAAATAGTGCGGACAATAAAACCCTGCGGTAGCCATATTGTCAACCTTTTTATGTTTGTGATGTCAAATCTGGACTTTTATTCATCTTTGTAATTATTGTTCGTTTCTGTGCGTGTTTTGGGTCGACTGTGGTCCTTGATTGCTAAATTTCCTGTTCGACTTTTATATCTATATGACCAAAGACTTATCAAGTTTGTTAATCACGTCACCATAGAAGTCAGGATGTGATAGTCCTTGTCGCAGAAGAGTTCTTAATTTACTTTTATATTTGGAAAGAAGATCAGGGTTACGATAATAACATTTTGTAAAGGTTTTACGAAGTTTATGGTAACGGTAGCCCTAATGGAGTAGTTCGTTTGTTATACTAAGATTACGAATATTAAAGTCCTCAAAATTAATAAGTTGAGACACATAATGGGGGATAATTAAAAATATCAAAATTATAATCATTTTGTTTTTGATTTTGCTACTTTTTTCACCATTTTCAATAGAGAGATGTAAAGAAGGATAAAAATATCGGACAGGGAAAGCAGCATTCAAGGACGACAGTCAACCAAAAAACACAAAAACACACACGCAAACAAACAAACGAAAAGGCAAAAGTAATAAAAAAAGATCGTGGCGGGGATTTCTTTATTTACACTGTCCTGTTTCAATGGGATGACAGTAGGGTAAGTGTGAGGTTTAGTGCACCCTAGAACCGGTTAAAAACCCCTGTGGCCTACTTTGCCACTGACCGTTCCAATGCGGTAGCCCTATTGTCAACCTTTTTGTGTTTGTGATGTCGTTTGCATTTATTATTGCTTTTTCCTTCTTGTTTGTCTGTTTGCGTGTTTGTTTTTGTGTTTTGTGGTTGACCGTCGTCCTTGAATGCTGCTTTCCCTGTCCGATATTTTTATCTGTCTTGAATGAGAATAATAAGCTTATCTTTGATAAGGTTGTGTGATAAAGTTGTATACAATGTAGAAAAACCATAAGTAATTATAGATGAAGTTTGACGTTTATTGCAAATTGTATCAAGAACGTCGCCTGAATTTTTAATAGATCAAGATAAATTAGTTTTTAGTTTTCATAAGCTTTAGCACAATATTGTTTAACGTGATCGTTAACGGCAGTAAAACAAGATGTTAACAATTTGGAGATATTTGTATTGGTGCAAGAACTTGAATTGGAAATAAAACGGGCTTTATATGGTAGTTTGTGAAATTCGAGAATCCAGGACATCGTTGGAAGTCTGCTTTAAAAAAGAGTATACTAATGGACCTTTGGAAACGGCCGAAAACGACACATACTAAATATTGCAGACTCGGTTTGACTGAGACTGTTCATGAGCGGTAGTGAAATATGCTAGCTACCGCTCACGCCCTCTAGCCCCGGGTTGAGCAGAACTCAATATTAATAAAATCAATAGTACAAAATTTTAACCATCCCGAAGTTTATCATATATATGTTACAAATCTGTATTTATTTATATTATTACTTTTGAATATACAATTTTATGAGTCAAATTCTTATCTGCTTCCCTCTCACAATTTACGTCATCTGATGAAGAGAATCGAGAAACTTTATATTAAATTTGTTCTAGTTCATGCAGACAAATCCTCTAACAAAACCATTGTTGTCTGATGACTGCACTGTATCACTACGTTGAATGCAGATGATATAGTTTCTCAGCATGTGTCCATTTCGGAGACGTTTTCTGTAAACAATAATCCGAATAAGCTCCCCAATGTGTATTGAGTTCCAAAACTTCAGAAAAAATCCATACAAACACGTCTTATCGCTAATTCTAGTTAATGTACTGCTACTTATGTGTCAAAACTGATGAAATCCTTTCCGCGAATAAAGAACATATCGTAACATATCGCAAAAAGGTGTTTGACAATTTATGAATCAGCCTCGTGTTACATCATACGGGGTGTATAGCTCCCAGCTCAATAGTTTTGCTAGAGCTTGTAATGATGTTAAGGACTTCATTGATCGAAATCAATTCATTACAGGTACAAACTTCTTTAACAA
This sequence comes from Cyrtodaria siliqua, assembly GCA_037043455.1. Taxonomy (NCBI): domain Eukaryota; kingdom Metazoa; phylum Mollusca; class Bivalvia; order Adapedonta; family Hiatellidae; genus Cyrtodaria; species Cyrtodaria siliqua. The sequence goes on from JAWPHD010007170.1 coordinate 106,399, forward strand.
GGTTTTCCTTATCACTAACTGCGTAGATCTTTCTCAAAATTATATCGCTGCAACGAAAACCTACTGGAGAAATGCAACACCAACCTTAAAACGTTTCTTCGACTAGGTATATCACAACCGTTATTCTATGGAGATCTGATCTATCAGGATATTCCTCAGAAAATGATATGACCCTTTAGTATTGCAACGCACTTCATGTTTAGTGATTGAACCCTCTACAATCAGTCACTACGCTTCATTGTGCGATGACTGGACAACATATTGGCACTCAATGATTGAGCCTGCTGAAACCTGGACGAAGATAGGTAGCACCATGAACCTTCGTCCTATGAGTTATTTGGTCGTGCCCTAGATTGGTATTCCCTTTGTCTGCAAACTTGCTGTGATTGTTCAGTACAAATCTTGATACATCCAGAGGTTTTTTTTAATTATGTTTGGATATATCTTTACTACAACATTGATGTGTATTGTTTACTAATGTCTCTGGATTTGGACTTTATTGTAAAGGATTTCCTTTTGATGGGATGTACTGTTTACACTGTTTTGTCAATTTGGGCTTTGAAGACAGGATAATAGCGAGGTTGTGCCCACATACATTCTATTTAAGCTAACCTGTAGGTCTTATTGCCTACTAATCGTTTCAAGTCGGTAGCCCTGTCTTCACCACTCTTTTTGTTACGTATTGCCCTTTTCATTGACATTTATATAATTATGCTCAAATTTCGGTTTATTGTGCAGTGCGGACCTACGGTGCCATTGCGTGTGATTGTTGTGGTTTCTATAGTCTCATTTTGGTCGATCAAAATCTTCGGTGAAGTCCTTGATAAATTACGGTGTAAGCATTTCCATGCTTCTACTATAATCACCTACGACTATAGTACACCACCCTACCACATAACCTGATGAAAGATAAATTGATTCAGCTTATACAGAAGACATTAGCTATGGAAGGGTATACTTCTGTTGTTTATAATAATGTCAGGGCTTTCTTTACAATCGCACCTAAATATAAATATAACACGTGGACTTGCGCTGATGTTTGTAGAGCGTTTTTTATCCTTTTTTTAGAAAACATCTTTATTAGATGTGGTAAAACCGTTTAACGCCAGGTTGTTGGTATTCGTATGGGTACTAACTGCGCGCCACATGTCGCAGATTTGTTTTTATACCGTTATGAACAAAGAGATTTTATGTTCAGTTTGTCACCTGCTAGCCAGAGAGACATTATTTATGCCTTTAATAATATATCTCGGTATCTGGATGACATACTCAGTATTAATAATCCTTTCTTTGTTCATATGGACTCTAGTATTTATCCACCAGAACTCATACTGAATAAGCCAACAGCTCGGAAACCAGAGCAGGATTTCTCGATCTTCATCTCTCGATTTCAAATGGTTACATATATACTAAAATCTCTGATAAGAGAGATGACTTTAATTTTGACATCGTTAATTATCCACATTTTCATCGGGGCGTAACTCGTGCTACATCTTATGGGTTTTATATCTCCTAGCTAATTCGGTTGCTAGGGCATGTAACGATGATAAGGATTTTAATTATCGACATCAAGTTATTAGAAGTAAACTACTTCAGTAATGTTTTCTCAAAATACTACCGCCGCACCGAAGGCCTGCTGGAGGTGTACAATACCGACCTAAAAGCTTTTCTACGACTAGGAATATCGCAACCTTTATTTTATGGAGATATAATCTATAAACGTTGGAAACTAAAGTGGTCTGACGGATTTCCTGACCACTTTGCACCAGGAACTTCGTCAGAAAAGGTTGCGACACTTTAGTATTACAACGCACTTCATATTTGTGATTGGTCTCCCTATAGTTAGTCATTACGCTTCACTTTTCTATTTTGTGCGATGACTGGACAACCTCGTGGGACTCCATGATTGCACATTCTGTAGCACTGAAAGGGTGGGTTGGTGCATAAACTGTCGTCCTTCGGGTTTTCTGGTCCTACCCTAGATTGGTTCTCTTTGGCTGCAACTGCTCTGGTTGTTCAGTATAATTTTGGATACTTTCTGAGGTGTTTCTAATTATGTTTTTATATATTTTTACAATAACATATACGTGTATCGTTTCCTAATTTATCAAGATGTAGAATTATTGTTAGAGATTTCCTTTTGATATGTTATACTTTAATTTTTGTCAATTTGAGCGTTGAAGGCAGGATAATTGCGATATTGTGTACACTTAAAATCGATTTAAGCTAAACGTATTGTCTACAGACCGTTCCAAAAAAAAGCATGAAGGGAGAAATCTGGAAATCGTCGAACACGATAAATCCTGTCTTCACTACTATTTGTGTTGTGTATTGTCCTTTTCATTGTTTAGTTATCTTGCTCTTTGTTTGTGGCACAGTACGGATCTACGGTGACATTGCGTTAGGCTGCTGTGATTTCTACAGGACCACTCTTCTCATTTGTGTTTATATATTCACGTCTAAATCATCAAGTTTGTTTGTTAGTCATACACTTTATTTAAATTCGACTTCAACGATTATCGCCAATATAATACAATTGAAAACATTTATGTCGGATTGGTTCTATTTTGCTTTCATTATCGTCCCTCTCGAAATGAGTACTTAAAAACCAGTCTGCAATTGATGTTCGTTTTAAATAAACATTAAGAAAAATATAAATTTTAATAAAAAAAAGTAAAATGGACTTATCTGGACCAAATTTTATGTGAAATGTATCTCCAGAGGTTTTAATTATATAGTTTTTTTCGGGAGAATACTAATAACCCTGGCACATTTGCTGATATTAGATTTATTAGATGAAAAATATATTTGTACTTGTTTTATATCCAACTCTCTATGCTAAACAGCTTTTTGTACAGATACAGCCCATATGTATTGCATAATTGCAATGCAATATTTGTTGGCACACGGTGCCTTGTCCACAAGTGCACTGTTTCCCTTCCCTATTTCACTATTCCTTTTTTTTGTCTCTGGCATATGGCATTTTGGCAACATACATAGTAATTATACAGCTATAACATCGGCAGGTGTTTATCAAAATCCCTTTTCTTTTTTTAATACTCACCATGAGTGAAATCAAGATAATGTCCTTAATTGTCAGGGGATCGGCCAGCTACCAAAGCGTACAGATCTATTTCACTATTTAAAAGAAAAAAACTGTAACATTTATTGTCTGCAAGATACACATTTCAGTCCAGGAAAAGACGAAAAATTTGTACGAACTAGATGGGGGAAACGATTGTTATTTTAGTTCTTTTAAATCTAATGCAAGAGGTGTAGCAATCCTGTTTAACAATAACTTTGATTATAAAGTTCATCAATCAAAGGCAGACCCAAATGGAAATTTTTTGCTGTTAGATATGACAATTGATAATAATAGATTAACTTTAGCTTCAATATATGGTCCAAACACAGATGATGCATTGTTTTTTGAAAGTGTAATAAATGCAGTTGAGGAATTAAATAATGAGCACATTATATGGTGCGGTGATTTTAATCTTGTCATTAATCCTGATCTAGACTACTGTAATTATAAAGCCATAAACCATAAAAAAGCTAGAGACAAACTTCTAGAAATTATACAAAATAAGTACCTGATAGACCCATTTAGAGAAACCCATCCCACAATAAAGAGATACTCATGGCGGAGACGCCAGCCATTTCAACAAGCCCGTTTAGATTTTTTTTTAATATCTGAAAACTTTCAAACTTCTATTAAAAGCTGCACTATAGAAAATAGTTACAGATCTGATCATTCACCTGTTCAATTGATTTTATGTTTTAATGAATTTATAAAAGGTAAACCTCTTTGGAAACATAATAATTCATTGCTTAAAGATATGCAATATTTAGAAACTATCAAGGACAAAATTCAAGAAATAAAAAAACAATACTCTCTTCCTATATATGATTTAGAAAATTTAGAAAACATACCTAATAATGAAATTCAATTTACAATCAATGATCAACTGTTTCTGAAAACACTTATGATGGAACTGAGAGGAAAATCTATTTCATACTCCAGTTACATAAAAAAGCAAAGAGACGAAAAGGAATCAAAAATTGTTCAAAAAATATCACAGCTAGAAAAAAAATTAAATGCAGAAAAAGTAGAGGAATTGGTTTTACTACAGTGTGAGCTAAAAAATATTAGGAAAACTAAAATAATGGGTTCTGTTATAAGATCAAGAGCAACAAATATAATCGAGTGAGAAAAACCAACAAAATATGTTTGCGCCCTAGAATCGCACAATTACCTTAGCAAAATCATACCTACTTTAAAAAAAGAGGACGGAAAAATAATAACAGACCAGCATGAAATATTGAAAGAAACAGAGGATTTTTATAAAACGTTATATAGTAGTAGAGATAAAAAATTGCAAGATATAGACCTAAATGAACATTTGAAAAATGTTAATATTCCTAAACTGGACCACAGAGAATCAAATAATCTTGAAGGTTTACTAACATATTTAGAATTGTCTTCCTCATTAAAACATATGACTAATAACCGCAGCCCCGGCAGTAGTGGATATACATGTGAATTTTACAAGGTATTTTGGAGACAATTAGGACACTTTGTCCTCAGGGCCCTTAATTATAGTTATGAAATAGAAGAGTTATTTATAACACAAAGACAGGGTATTGTTACCCTAATACCCAAAGAAAACAAGGATAGATATTTTTTAAAGAACTATAGACCTATTTCTCTTTTAAATACTGTATATAAAATGGCGTCTGCCTCTGTAGCTAATAGAATAAAAACTGTATTATATAAGCTTATTAATAGAGATCAAACAGGATTTTTAGCAGGTCGTTTTTTGGGCGAAAATACAAGACTGACATATGACATAATGCATTATTTAGAAGAAAAACATATACCAGGATTACTTCTACTTGTTGATTTTGAAAAAGCCTTTGATTCTTTGTCATGGTCCTTTATAAAAAAAAGTATTGAGGTTTTTTAATTTTGGTCCATCAATACAAGCATGGATAACTCTGTTTTATAAAAATGCTCAGTTGTCTGTTAATCAAGGAGGTAATTTGTCATCCTTTTTCAGTATTGCACGCGGCTGTAGGCAAGGCGATCCCCTTTCCCCTTATATATTTATTTTATGCGCGGAAATCTTGGCTATAAAAATTAGGCATAACAAAAAGATACAAGGGATTAAAATAAACAATAAAGAATACAAGTTAACACAATTTGCCGATGACACAACTTCATTTTTAGATGGGTCTGAAACCTCATTGAATGAAACATTACGTGAGCTGGATTTCTTTGCAAATATTTCTGGATTAAAAGTTAACTTTGAAAAAACGCAGGTGGTTTGGTTAGGCTCAATGAAATATAGCACACATTCAATAAAAACTAAATGGAAACTGACATGGGGAAACTCTAGATTTAAACTGTTAGGAATTATATTCGACACAGATCTTACAAAAATGAATGACTTGAATTACAATGACAAAATAATAGCTTTGAGGAAAAAAATAAGTAGTTGGCAACGTAGATACCTGACTCCCATTGGTAGAATTACAGTTATAAAGTCACTCCTTTTACCTTCACTTAATCATTTGTTTTTATCCTTACCTAATCCAAAAGATAATGTTATCAATGAAATAAACACATTGTGTTTTAACTTCCTATGGCAAGGTAAATCAAGAATTAAAAACACTGTATTATGTAAGGATTATGAAGAAGGTGGATTGAGAATGACAAATCTCTCTGCATTTATATCAGCCTTAAAATCAACATGGATTAGAAGATTACTGTTAGAGGAAAACAAATACGCAAATATCCTTAAATCATATTTAGATATAAACAAATTATCTTGGTGCGGAGTTATGTATGCACAAGAAATAATAAATAATATTTCAAACCCCTTTTGGAAAGCTGTTTTAAAGTCACACATACTAATACTATCCAGGTCCAAGCCAGTGAACACAGATCTATACTTATCAGGCCCAATCTTTTATAACGAAAATGTCAGGGTAGGGTCAAAAAGCTGTTTTATAAAATCCTGGTTTGATAAAGGAATGTATACTATAAATGACATTACAAAAATTGATGGGAATTTGTACACACAGGAAGAACTAAAATATGCATTTGATGTCAACATTAATTTTCTACAGTACCACAGTTTAGTAAATGCTGTCAAAAAAATTAAAAAAGATAACAACATAGAAGTTACAAGCAAGCTTGAAAACCCCATCATACCAAATCCTATTAAAATATACATAAAAAATGAGAAGGGAATAAAAGATATGTATCTTCTACTAAACCAAAATCTTGAAATCCCTACTGCAAAACTTTCATGGAATAAACGGTACCAAATCAGCAACTCAGTTTGGAAACAGATTTTTACTTGGCCATTTTCAATAACCAAAGATACTACATTGCAATGGTTCCAGACACGCATCAACCATAACATCTTAGCAACAAATAGTTTTCTACATAAGATAAAAATACTTGACAATCCAATATGTTCTTTCTGTTCAACAGCCTCCGAAACAATTATACATATTTTATGGGAATGTGAGAAAACAACAAATATATTAAGTAAACTTAAAGATTGGCTGCTAACAAAAGATATTGAAATTACTCTTGAAGAAAAATCATTTATCTTTGGAACATATGACAAAAATGTAAGCAACTTAATCCAGCTCATCCTTTTAGAGACAAAATACTACTTATATTACTGCAGATGCTCAAAAAACATACCGACAATTACAACACTGAAGCACAGAATCCAACTTTTGTATAAAACAAGCAAAGAAATATCCATTGTTGTAAACAACTACAACATATTTTTAATTTCATGGGAAAAGTTTCACGAACTGTTAAGTTCGGAAAAGTAAGACCCAGCGCCCCGTTTTATGAAACAACTTACGACCATTTTGATCGTAAATCAATTTCTTAAATGCTTCGCTATAAATTACACTTTTAAAATAAACGTGATTTCATTTCATTTTCTTATACATGTGATATTTTTGCATTATGTGCACACATAATTGTCTACATTGGATGCTTAGGTAAAAAACAGTGAACGATTTTAAAATTTGAGTCTTATCGTAAGATGTTTAATAAAACAGGACCCAGATGTGTATTTGTTATTTTTTTAACAATAGAACGCCAGATACTAATGCCAGAGACATATCCTCAACCCCAACCCCCACTCCCCATATTTTTTTTATTTAAAACAAATATTTTTTTAACCCACCCCAGCATGCTCCCCAACCAATAAAGTTAAGTCATACAATTTTTAATCATACTGTAATTAATATATTCACTTTTTTGCATTCATGTGTGAATGTAAATGTGTTACCAAAACCATAAAAACTCACTTATAACCAAATAAAAATACTCAACAGAAATTTTCTATTGAAAGATTACTTTTTGTCATTAAGTTCTATAAAATAGTGGTAATGTATAGTAAACTAGAACTAGTGAGCGAATGATTGAGAGATCTGAGTGAGTATTATTGATTTAGGATTTTGTTATACATATTTTTGTAAAAAAATTAATGTAAATGTTGTAAGGTGTACAAGGGGATGGTCCTCCTCGACCCCTCGTACATCATTGGACGGGGAGAATAAATGGGTCTCCAACATATGGAGACTGAAAAAAAAACAAAAAAACAACAACCCTGGTTTGGTTATTAAGCATTCTATTGCCTATGTATTGTATTGGCATAAAAGCATATCATTGTCTTCAAAGACCGTTCTTCCTCTGGTTTCACCTCTTGAGAAATGAGTATCTACCCTATATATTCAATGGGCCACTACGACACAGATCCCATGCCAGTTGATATCATCTCTTGGCATGACATAAAGATGGGTTTTATTAAAATATACTTTGCTCCGATTGTCAAGATTGCCGCCAACTGTTCTTCAGATTTTCATATATTAATACAGGAATAAAGTTTAATCTTCACTACTTTTAAACAGTAAAAGTGATTGGATATTCATTTAATTTCAAAGAAACACTGTATGTGATGTTATGTTATGCTTTTCCAAATTAAAATTCAACTTCTCTTTAACACAAATTCTCTAAATCTGCTAAACGGTCTTAATTATCGTACACAATACTTTATTTAGACGTAAACAATACAGTTTCCAATCCATCAAACATTATATAACAATAATAACCTTTAAGTCACATGTAAAGATTATATGAACAAATGAAACACACGTGCCATATAGCAACATCAATATATCGTGAATATCAATTACATTGTTTGCGCATAGCTATTAAGAATCAGTATACTGTATGGAAATGATTAATCATATCAGAATCTGTCAAAACATCTTCAAATAATTGTATAAGCTTAACTGTAAAAGGAGGTTGAACTTGTTTTATTTTTAAGCGTATATGGCGGTAAATCCGCTTGTAATTAAAAGTACTTTAAATGGTATATTTTTTACAATAGTGATTTAAGTAGAGCAAAACACTCGTAAATGTAATTTCCTATTTTTTAAGTAACATTTCGATTTCTCGATTGCATCAAAACACATTTATACACACTAGCCTTATTGAAATAGAATGAGCTGATATATTTTCTACGAATATAACGGTAAACAGGACCAATGAGAACAAAATGATATTCGTCCTCAATATCTCTGGAATTACACAAAGAACAGAAACGCACCGCTCTGTTAGTTCTATTTTAAGCATAGCAACCAGTTTCAACACGTAGCTGATGAGATGAAAGTCTTAATATGGCCAATACCGTTCTATATTTACATGGTAACCAATTTAAGCATTCTTCCAATTCAAATAATTACTTAAAATGTTTGTATAAAAAAAGTGATCCACTGTTTGCAATATCGCTATGTCAATTATGCTTAACGCATCAATTACTCTTTGATTAAACTTTAAATAAAGCTTAATTAAATCTACAGAAAACGGATCAGCCTATTAGACATAATTATCTAATAGGGATTTAATTTCATGATTTGCCCAATTTTAATGCCTCTAAATACTGTCATATAACACAGATGCATACAATTATTAATCAATATATTTCGCGGAGCACACGATTTTCCCCCAGTATTTTAGAATACGAACATATCATGTTACATATAACGGATATCTTCATAATTCTCCATATGCACCCGTATTACATGTACCTGTTTTAACGTTAAATAATGGTTTGCAGAACTTTTGGTGAATCCTCTCGATCCTCGTTGATTTCCCGGAACCTCATATTTCACATGAATTGCTAAGTATAGATCCTTCAAACGCATCAAACAATTGGCATATGATTTTAGGTTTTATATCATATATTTTAATATTATAAAGTAGACAATTAAGAGCCTTTAACCCCTTACCGACAAGTGTTTTCTGATTTACAGTAAAATTGCCAGTATAATTAAAAACTATGCCAAGATAATTGAATTCATTCACTACTTCTAGCGTATCGTTACCGTAAGTCCATGTTTCATTTATTGGTATTCTACCATGTTTTACAAAATAAGCATTATTTTTGTTTTACTTGTATTAACTTCTAAACCCCATTAATCGCAATATACCTTTAGCAAAAAATCTAGACTTTTTTGTAAGTATTGTTGGCTATTACCAAGAAGTACCATATAATCTGCAAAAAGCATTACTATAAAGTGATATCATCAAGGTTAAGCCCACACAATTTAAATCGCCTTGTAAAATAACACGAGATTTTCTAAGGAGAATGAAAATCATAATTGTGTATATATCGATCCATACTACATGATCCTCATATGATACCTATTATATGATACTTATATAAAAGAAACAGTGCATGATTCGTATATACAACCTCTCATATAAGAATCATATAAGTATCATAATGAGAGTCGAATAAAAGTTGTAAAATAATTTTTCATGAGAATCATATGAAAATGTGTGTTTTAAACATTTTATGAATGTATTCTCCTATGTATGCTAAGTATATGAAAAAAGGTAAATATCGAACAAGAAATGCAGTATTCCAGGACTATAGTCAACCACAAACACGCACAAGAAACCCATGTGTTTAAGGAAAAACGGAATCTATGAGTGGCATACAATTGTGGGATGAAAAGATAACAATATTAATTGGATGTACGGGGTGACCTTTTACGGTCGCCACAAATAACACTATCGTGACAGTTAAAGTATATATAAAAAAAATGTATGAAAGGAGAATTTGGAAATCGCCGAACACATTGGGCGAAATAAACAAAATGGAATTTAGTTGGGGGCAGCGGTTATGAAAGTCGAACAGAAAATATAGCAACTCTTATTCATATGTGTATTATTTCATTTGAATCCGGTGAAGATAGAGAATTCCAACCCGAGGTATACGTGTTTTTATCGGAACCGAGGCTCAGCCGAGGTTCCGCTTAAAACACTAATACCGAGGGTAGGAATTCCCTATCTGAACCGAATACCCATGATAAATTCTTTTTCTTGCATATCAGAGACATGTTGTGCGTTGACGCCGCCAGCTACTAACGTTAACGTTTTGCGGCATACCGGATGTTGGCGCGCGAGAGTTTTATCTCGGGTCTAAGGTGAGATGGAAATATCTAGCTCCGGTAAAATGACGGATATCCTTGTCCGGTATGCAAGAAATGGCAATATTGCCTATGTAGACGTTTATGCATTTATCTGTTAAATATCAGATTGGTATAGAACACACTTAGTAAAAGACAAAATAAAACAAATGTACATACCAACACTGCTTGCCATTTTAAAGTTACTTCATGTAAATGTACACAATTTTTCGAATTTTGTCATCGTTACTTTGGCGTTTAATAATGTAATTCCGTCAACTGGATACGCATCTATATAATGAATAGCACAAACAAGTTGCAGAAATCCAATGCCGTTTTTCCTTGATAATGTATTTGATGAATTTTCATAAAGCTGTTCAGTTCTGCTTTACCGATTAATTATATGTCATGTAAAATGTATTATTCATGCTCGTTTCAATGGCAATCGTGAACATTGTTGATAACTCCAATGACTTCTCTTTCTATCACGCATTGCAATAATAAACTGTAATCATTACGTGGTCCGAGTATTAACTTTCGTACCCCATCCAACCTCTTCTCCAAGAAGCGAAAACGGGGTTGGCTGGGTATGAAATAAACCTTAATATCTGCTTAAATTGTTTGCGAATTTTAAAATTAAAACATTTAATAGGTAATTTTGAACGGGTTATATTTTCAAAATATCCGTTATAAAATGCTGCTCATCGCTTAATGGAATTGAGGCGTAAACACGTAATGCTATAAACTTTCCAACAGCCACATCTCTGCAGGAACTTATCGTGGTTTTATTAATTGCTTTAAAATTGCATTAACCTTCCAGTTTATCGTCATTAATGCAATTATCCTTATTATTTCAGCATATGTATATTGCCAATATCTGTTTTAAAAGATATGAATAAATAATGGATAGTACTTGATCGATGACATCCTGAATCTTACCGTAACATGGGCAAAATGGGTGCTCAATAAGTCTCTCCTAAACAAATATATATAATTTTTGAGAGAAGTGGTCGAGTGGTCTAAGGCGACGGCTATTGTGCGAGGCGCTGTGTCGAAGTTGGTGTCTTAAGTGCGGGTTCGAATCCGCTGGTAAGTGGTTTGTACAAAATTTTCTCCACATACATATTTATATATAAATCGTATCCCCTTGAGGATCCAGTGCTTTTTTGAAAGGTATTTAGTAGGTGTATTCTTTTTTCATTCTTATATATAAATCGTATCCCCTCGGGGATCCAGTGCTTTTTTGAAAGGTATTTAGTAGGTGTATTCTTTTTTCATTCTTATATATAAATCGTATCCCCTCGGGGATCCAGTGCTTTTTTGAAAGGTATTTAGTAGGTGTATTCTTTTTTCATTCTTATATATAAATCGTATCCCCTCGGGGATCCAGTGCTTTTTTGAAAGGTATTTAGTAGGTGTATTTTTTTTTCATTCTTATATATAAATCGTATCCCCTCGGGGATCCAGTGCTTTTTTGAAAGGTATTTAGTAGGTGTATTCTTTTTCATTCTTATATATAAATCGTATCCCCTCGGGGATCCAGTGCTTTTTTGAAAGGTATTTAGTAGGTGTATTCTTTTTTCATTCTTATATGTATATAAGAATGAAAATATAATACATCTACCAAATACCTTTCAAAAAAGCACTGGATCCCCGATATATAAGAATGAAAAAATAATACATCTACCAGATACCTTTCAAAAAAGCACTGGATCCCCGAGGGGATACGATTTATATATATATATATATATATGTATGTATGTGGAGAACATGTTGTACAAACCACTTACCAGCCGATTCGAACCCGCACCTAGGACACCAACTTCGACACAGCGCCTCGCACAATAGCCGTCGCCTTAGACCACTCGACCACTTCTCTCAAAAATTATATAAATATATATATCCGGTATAAAAGGCTCATCCAAAGGCGAACTTTGTGATAAGTGCCACATACGAGTTACCTTCTCATTTGATTATTATTAATATTCTATGTATGAATGCATGTGGTCTGCGAATATGGAAGAGCGCCGGTCGAACCGACTTCTCAAATCGCATCATAAGTGTTTATGTTGCTGTTGTTTTAGTTTTTGCTTGATTAAATGGTGTTTTAAGTCATTTTTAGAATATTTATCCCCACCTTTATTCAAGAAAAAGTGGTGATCATGTATTCCTGTCCATCCGTCCGTCCGTACGTACGTTCGTGTGTAATGTTGCATAACTCCTCCTAAACCACTAGGCGTAATTCAACCACATTTAGGGTTTGACTTCCCCACATCATGACAACTTGCAAGAGCAACATTATTTTTGACTCCACCCCAAGGTGCCCGCCCCAGAGGTCAACTAATCAAATGCAATAAAAATTCAATTACACTATTATTTTTTATTATTTTACAACAAATTGGTATTTATACCCATCTACATTAGATACACAACATATCAAGTGGGCTTTTTATTTCAACCTCCGATGTGCGACCGGGAATTGGGCGAATGTCATCGGAGGGGTGGGGGTCAAAACTTCTTTTTTCTTAGTATGTCTTATAAATTCAACCAAACTTTGTGTAGTATTTTACCACATCATAACGACGTGCACGAGCAACACTATTTTTGACTCCGCCCCAAGGGAGCCCGCCCTAGGGGTCGAAAGGTCAAATACACTAAAAATTCAACTGATTAACCACTAGGCGGAATTCGACCAAATTTAGTGTATGACTTCCCCGCATCATGACAACGTGCAAGAGCAAAATTATATTTGACTCCGCCCAAGGGTCAAAAGGTCAAATACACTAAAAATTCAACAAATTAACCACTAGCCGGAATTCAACCAAATTTAGTGTATTGACTTCTTCACATCATGACAACGTGCAAGAGCAACATTATTGTTTATTCCGCCCCAAAGTGCCCGCCCCAGGGGTTAAAATGTCAAATACACTAAAAATTCATAATTGCTAGGGAGCTATGGTACTGTTTATCATGATGTATGGCAGATACAAACTTTGGGGGTTGATTGGTATATTGCCAGGGATGTGCATGAGACTTTTGAGAAATGTGGATGCAATGTCGGAAAACGGAGCTAGGGAGACAATCCATGCATCTCTGACTTGCACTTCAAAAAGGTGGGGATCTGCGATGGCTCACCATCAACTACATCTAGTTTAGGTCATATATGAAGGTCGATTTGTTTGTGTTAGATGCAGACCACCCCATTTTGCCTGGGTAGAACCAGTATTATATACCTCCCGTCATCCGTAAGCATCGACACTTTCTCACTTGACAAGTCGAACTCCCACTGGGATCGAACCCGCATCGATGAGAGTCAAAACAGTTTTAGACGCAGCATCTTTACTGTCTCGGCAAAGGACAAGTTAAGATAAAACATACAGTGTGTGTGAAGACTCCTTTATTTTATAAGGAGGTGAAATGCCCTCTCCAGTTACATAAGAATTTTTTTTAGAAATTGTTCTCAAAATCTTTTGAAAATCATTACTCGCGGTAATATTAACATGCCAAACATGAACATTTACCACACAAACAAATGTTTATGCAAATATTGAGGTAGAAAATAAAATCTTCGACCGTAAAACACTACAAATACCGTCCCAAATTGAAACTCCTAAACATATTGTAATAATAATAAAGAGTTTTTAAATATAGAATAAGTTTCATAAAAACTGAAGTGGGAACTTCATAACCGATCCTCGGTCACGCTCTAGTAATCACCTATCGCCAAGAGTCCGCAGAATAGTGTATATTTTTTATATTATTTATTCACCTTTTATGCAGTCAGAAAATGGATTTGCCATCATGAAAGCGTAGTTGTTCGCAGCATGACTCCACACTAACGTATTCATTATATCGTCAATCAATCAAATCAAAATCAATCAAATGCCGAGTATTAAAGTACTTCACAACAGGTAGGTTAATTATATTTTATATTATAACGTGATTAATCATTGACGATATGAAAACACGTGTGCTAATTTGATTTATTATAATCTTAATTAAGTATACACCATACTGGGAATTCACTACAATGGCCAGCGAGTAATGTTTGGATGATATCTTGGATCCACTTGGTAGTCAACAATCGGTCTCAGTGCTATTTCAAATGCCGTCACGAATGGGTTATTGCAAGAAAAATCAGTTTAGTTTAATTTAATCCGCAAGTTAAAGCAACGAATGACTCAAATTCGTCCATTGTTTTCTCGTTTACGGCAAAGCATTCTGCCAGAAACTGGGACCATAAGCCGCTGGTCATACCGAAGTTTCCATGTTCACCGTCATATGCATACCATCTTCGGAATTGCTAAAACATTGATACTATTGCCATTTTAAATACTAAGTTCTGCTCAACCCGGGGCTAGAGGGCGTGAATAATAGCAATTTCTTTTTCCACTACCGAACAATCTCAATCAAACCGGAACTGCAATATTATTACATTTATCGACCACCCATTGATTGAACACTGGCGGCTCCTCTTAGCTGATCTAAAAATGCGATAACGGTAAAAAGAACAAAAAGTATATACATGCACTGTATGTGGTATGCGATAAACGTAAAAGGTAACGTGCTGACTAAATGCGATACATGTCAAAACTACATGCACTGTCTAATATAAAGGGAGATGTAATACACATATCCAATTCCCTAAAACCTCTGTTTGGATTTAACAATGTCCGTATATGGTATCTGTGTCGTATGCATTTTCATATTTCTATGAATTTACATATTTCTATGTAGTGCTCAGTATTAAAATCGGCCTTAAATGCAATACTCACAACACTATTATCTCCCTCATGTTGATATAAGATTTCTAGCAAATTCTGCTTCATATTATACACCATGTGGTCTAATCACTATGAAGTTGTATTTTTGTCACATTACTACAATAAAGTTTGATTTGTGTAAAATATTGCAAGCATGACCTCTATGGTGACGTGATTTACAAACTTCGTAAGATCGTTGGCCATGTTCACTTTCCTACTATCTTTGTTAAACTTGTTAAAAGGTTTATCAAAAGAGGTTATGACCCTATGATTTTGCAACGCACTCCGTGCTTAGTGCTGGACTCATTTACAGTTCGCCACTATGCTTTCCTCTTTCATTGTGCGGTGACCGAAGAGGCTGTTGACCCTATGAGGACGTCTACCTAAAGCCCAAAAGGACGGTGACGATTGATGTATGTCTACAAAATTGTCTTGTGAGGCCTCTATAGCCCAGTGGTAGAGCGCTGGGCCCACAAGTGGAAGGTCGTGGGTTCAAACCCCGCCAGATGCTGGTCTCTCCATTTCATGTTTCATTAATTCATTGCTTATCATTCATCACCATTTCGGTAAAAATCCACCTTCTCAGCCCTCAAATTCTCTTCATGAGTAGTTAGTAGCTCACTGCTGTCTTGTGACGATGTTAGGTCAACAAATAGGGATAGGGAAGCTGTAGACAGAAATGTGTTGGTTATTTGCAAGGCGCGTCTAAAGTATGCAATGGCCAGTAGCCTAGTTGTGGCATAGTAGCTTGAATGGAGTAACATAGAGTACTATGAGGAGACTGTTTCACAGCAAGAGACAATAACATGACATATCAGCAATGTCCCAGAAACAGTGCAATCCAATGGAAAAAAGAGAAACATCAGGTGAACTGCGGGTGAACAGCGAGAGTCGTCGTAGAAACGGAATATAAATCGAGGCTCCGAAAGTAGGTCAAAACAGATCACAATCCGGTAGGAGGGACAAAAGCAGAGCTGGCGGAGACGATGTGAGAGAAAGCGAAAGAAAGGAGCAGATAAAAGGGCTTGAGAAGGTGGGCCAAAAAAAAATTAAAATATTGTCTTGTACCCTCAATGGTGTATGTGTCTCAACTTATTCGTTTTTCAAGAGCTTGTACTCGAGTTGAGGACTTTAATATTCGTAATCTTTGTATAACTAAAAAGCTACTCAATCAGGGTTACCGTTACAGGGTTACCGTTACCATAAACTTCGTAAAACCTTTGCAAAATTGTATTATCGTAACCTTGATCTTCTTTCCAAATATAAAAGTAGTTTAGGGACTCTGACAAGGACTTTCACAACCTGACTTCTATGGTGATGTGATTTATAAACTTCGTAAGAATTTTGGTCATGATCACTTTCATACTGTCTTTATTAAACTTGTTAAAAGGTTTATCAAAAAAGGTTATGACCCTGTCATTTTGCAACGCACTACATGCTTGGTGGTGGACCCTTTTGCAGTTCGCCACTATGCTTTCCTCTTTAATTGTACGATGACAGGACAGGCTGTGGACCCTATGATGACGCCTACCTAAAGCCTATTGGGACGGTGTCGTTTGATGTTTGTCTAGGATCTTTCTTGTCGTGCCCTTAATGGTTTATTCTCTTGTTTTTCTGGCTTCTGCCAAGTCATTGAGTACTTTCAGTGTGGCTTTCTATGCTATTGTTTATTGTATTATATTTACACGAGCATATTTGTGTTTTACTTATATTGCCTATTGATGCTGCCTTGTTGGTTAGAGATTAGATCATGGCGGGGATTTCTTTATTTACACTGTCCTGTTTTAATGGGATGACAGTAGGGTAAGTGTGAGGTTCGGTGCACTCTAGAACCGGTTTAAACCCCCAGTGGCCTACTTTGCCACTGGCCGTTCCAAGGCGATAGCCCTATTGTCAACCCTTTTGTGTTTGTGATGTCGTTTGCATTTATTGTTACTTTTGCCTTCTTGTTTGTCTGTTTGCGTGTTTGTTTCTGTGTTTTGTGGTTGACTGTCCTCCTTGAATGCTACTTTCTCTGTCCGATCATTTATATTTATGTATTCTCTTGTTGCTCTGGCTTCTGCCAAGTCACTGAGTACCTTCATTGTGGATTTCTATGCTATTGTTTTCTGTATTTATATATACTCGAGCAACTTTGTGTTTTACTTATATTGTCTATTAATGCTGCCTTGTTCGTTAGAGAATAGTTCATGGCGGGAATTTTTTTATTTATACTGTCCTGTTTTACTGGGATGGCAGTAGGGGAAGTGAGAGGTTGGTGCACCCTAGAACCTGGTTTAAACCCCCAGCGATCTTGTTTTGCCACTGTCCGTTCCAAGGCGGTAGCCCTATTGTCAACCTTTTTTGTGTTTGTGACGTCATATTCCTTTATTCCTTATTAACATTGCCATTTTTTTTCATTTGTTTTTTGCGTGTTTTGGGGTTTACTGTATTCTGTGAAAGCTGCATTTCCTGTTCGACTTTTATACTTATGTTTTGAAAATGTTCAATCCGGTAATTATTTGTTATTTGTGTTATAAATTGCACATATTGGATTAATGAAAAATTTAAGCATAAAGACATGTTGTAAATTGTGTTTATCTCGTTGCACGAACAAAAACATTACAAGGGGACCCTATGGAATATGAATTGTGGTGTCAGACGTAAATAGTATATCCGTTCTCACCGTATCTACATTAAACACAAGTTTCACTTATGGTTGTCATCCCATAGTACACCAAATCAATACTGATACTTTGGGAGTGTATTTACCAGTAAACATTGGTTGTCATCCCATAGTACACCAAATCAATACTGATACTTTGGGAGTGTATTTACCAGTAAACATTGGTTGTCATCCCATAGTACACCAAATCAATACTGATACTTTGGGATTGTATTTACCAGTAAACATTGGTTATCCCATAGTACACCAAATCAATACTGATACTTTGGGAGTGTATTTACCAGTAAACATTGGTTGTCATCCCATAGTACACCAAATCAATACTGATACTTTGGGCGTGTATTTACCAGTAAACATTGGTTGTCATCCCATAGTACACCAAATCAATACTGATACTTTGGGATTGTATTTACCAGTAAACATTGGTTATCCCATAGTACACCAAATCAATACTGATACTTTGGGAGTGTATTTACCAGTAAACATTGGTTGTCATCCCATAGTACACCAAATCAATACTGATACTTTGGGCGTGTATTTACCAGTAAACATTGGTTGTCATCCCATAGTACACCAAATCAATAATGATACTTTGGGAGTGTATTTACCAGTAAACATAGTTTTATGGACGGTCTCTCCACACTGATAGTGCTGCTCTAGCTACACCATGGAAGCATATAACTTTGAAAACAATAATATTAAAAGCATTCATTGGTAAAATGATGTCTCGTTTTCTCTCGCTGAATAAATGAACTTATTCTATGGACAGATTTATTTGACATTAAAACAACTTTAAATTGCATCAAACTTTTCGGATATAAAGTGCATAATTTCTGCAATATAAGTATTCTTTCTGATATTATATTCACATCAATAGTGTTGAATTACTGTCGTGTACTATATGGTTTACATTGCTCATGTCTAAAGTAGGCATTTGGTTGAAATTTCACTTGACCCTACACCATTCATTTTTGATCTTGTTCTATAAAGACGGCGGGCCTATAGTTCTTTCCATTATATTTTTATAGTGCTGGCAGCTGTAAAAAGTCGCCCCGACGTCATATCAGAAGTATTATTATTTACAGATCCATTGGGATCATCAAGCCAAATATGTATGGCTTCAAAGCCGGTGCTAAGGAACGATAGAACTGCTGCACCTGTATTACCTCTCATGAACAGACTCAATACAAGCGAGCCTGCTAATTTTGTCCTTTGTATGTGTGAGTAGCTGCCAAGGGATCCCTTTTCAGTATTTATTTTTACTAAAGAGACATGTTTTTGCTGTTATATTGAAAGCAACATTTGTTAGACTGGTTTTCATTTAAAATAACAAAATCTAAGTAAAATATTATTTTAATAATTTGTGAAATATAACGATTATTATCACGAGTGTGAGCATATAAATTTATTGAACATTTTGTATACAATCATTAACTCATTTTTTAACAACAAAATAGAAGATTGATTAAACTGTTAACAAAAACATAACCGCTTCAATAAAATCTTATTATCTTATATATTAATTTCATGTTATATACACTCATTTGTACATATCAATACATATCTAAGTAAGAAAAGCGAATAAAATATATTACAAAGACATGAAGAGAAACATTCAGTCATCATACACATACTGGCGTCCTTTGATAGCAAGGGTTCTCTGATTATATTTAAATCTCTTCTACATTATGACAGTATCCCTGATATTTGTCGAGAGGAACTACTCTAATGTAAACTTACAAGTCGCGTATCACAGATTTGTGTTGAGGGAAATAATTGGAGAAAAAAAGGTATACTTATCATAATTAAATGAATACTTTTAAAACATGCCAAAACATGAAAAACTGTTTTATTGTCTTTAAATGTGAACACTCCTAGTCTCCAAAGACGCAGTTTCCGTTATCTTGACGGGTAAATTATTCATTATTCATTTCAAGTTTTATTCTGATGGCGTCTTCATTCATTTATGTTATATAGTAACGGTCATTGAAAACACTAAATCAATCCATTTAAAAGATAGAATTTGAGGCATTTTGGACAAAACATGATATAATAAATATAGCGAGTCGACATTTAACATTGTCTTACGTGCATATCTGGATTTAGTACAATCTGCATTGGTGTTAAATGCATTTAGGGGTTTCTTTAGTTACATCGCACAAAGAAATCATTTTCTCAAAAACAGTCATTGCATAATACAGGCAGACGTCAAACAATAAAATTACTATTATTACTATTATACTATTATGTAACAGTACATACTAATCATGAATAAATTCACTTCGTTTAACGAAAGTATAGTAATGAAACATAGCTATATGTTTTATAACACTTTCATGTTTACATGACATGACAATATTAAACTTGTGTTTGTTAGGCAACTTTTAGGAATATATAACGATCTTAAATCATGATAGAATGGGCATATCAGTAGAAAGTGATATTCGTCTTCTATAACATTATTACAATGAAAACACTAACGTCTCTCACTAGGCATACCTACTTGCCGTCCTTTCTCTATGAGTAAAGAGTAAGAGGATGTTCTAAAAGATACCATAGCTATTCTAAATTTCTTAATATTTAACACATGTAAATAATTTTCTACAACAAGTTCAGATTTAAAATACCTATACAAATGCAGCTTTGCATTATCCTCTACTTCTGTATAAATTGGTCTCCGAGCCTTAACTCATATTGCTTTAAAAAAACATTTTCATTGACAACACTCTGCCGTTCCCATATATATCCAAAGCCATTATAATACAAATTGTGCTTTATTTTCAAGATTCAAGGTATCAAGATTCAATACTTAAAAAATAGAAAATATTGATTTAGCAGTTTTATTCTAAATTCCTACAGCATAAACATATGGTGTTAATGGTGCGTTTTGATTGACCGTCAGTATATAAATGGTCATGCATCATATACCATTATTGAGATATCATAGAACATTGACAATAACTATCCCAGTCACAGTGAGGGAACCCTATTCAAATCTATGTTTGATTTTTTGTTATGTAAAAATAATTACATGTTTTCACAAAAATCCTTTTACTTTTCATGTTGTTTAAACGTGCTGTTGATTTGTGCCAAACCATTTAACTACTGTGATACCATATAACACCATTATATATAATACTTTATGGAAATATTGAATTTATTAAAACAGGTTAATAATAAACAAAGTGCAAACTAGTGTCCAAATTAACGAAGGACAAGTCAAACTCAGTTGTAACGGCCATACACCATCATTAAACCTCTAAGATGTGGAAATAATAGTATGAACATTGTAACCAAGACAACACACAAACACACACGAGGAATGTTTATGAACGTGTCTTGTCAATTTGGGCGTTGAAGAGTTACAGGTTACTAGTGTAGTTGTGTAAATATATTATTGATTTATGCTAATATGTTGGCCTTTCTGCCTACTGAAATTTCAAATCGGTAACCCTGCTTTCACCTCTCTTGATGTTATGTATTGCCCTTTTCATTGACTTTTTTAAATAAGCTCATTTATTTCTGTGTGTGGTCAATGTGGACCTACGGTTTGATTGCGGTTTCTATAGGACCATTTTTTTCCTCTGTATAAGATTAATGCAGTGCGCACGAAAATGGAAAGGTCATTTGAGTGGTAAATAGAACTACCTCATCGTTGAAAATCGGTTATTGAATGACAAATATAGCCGATCATTGCTTTTGATGGGTTATTTATTATGCAAAATTATACTGCGTGAACATTATAAAAATCACAATAGTTACCCCCGAAATGGATTTTAGGTGATGAGAATATACGTATCATGAAAGCTTGATGTTTGTTTTATCGCAAAGGTATTTTGGAAGTGATTTAGAGATTATACAAATGCAGCAATGATTTTATATATTAAAAACCGAATCAAAACCATATATTTGCTGTAAACCTTAATTTGAAACAAATCTATGTTTCATTTCGATGCTATTCAAGTTGTGCTTGAACATGCCAAACAATCTTCGGCTTTGACAGTGCCTCAACCAATATATGCCTAACACCATTCGGCTTAGACAGTGCCTCAACCAATATAACATAGAATATATTTTATTGTAAGCCAAATATGGCCCATGAACATGCTTAAAATAATACAATTATTGATTTCAATATGGTTAGAAAGCAACAGTACATGTGTTAGTAGTTTTTGCACACATATATATCACAGTACACCTATATAATTAACGAAACCGTAATGAACTTGTTTGACAGATTAACAATAATTCAAAGAAAGTTTTCAATAGGACGTAAACTGATTTTAAACAATAATTCTTTAAGTTCACATACGTGCGTATTCTGACTTAAGCATGAACCATTCATGATAAATTGTATGCATGTGACTTGAGAATTAATGAGAATTCTTGGAAAAGATCTTGGGTTTGCATTGTATACTGTAATACTAAGTTTGCATTGCACTGGTTACAAGGGTAGTGTTTTCGGTAATCTTACTAATTAATTAACGGATTGAATATTGTTCAATCGTTTTCTTTGTTCAAACGCCTTATATACGTATATTCCTAAATGTTGTGTTTCATTTTTATTTTCATGCTTCATTATTGTTTAAATATCATGAAACTAGGATTTTTCCAAAAGTATTGTTTTATATGCATATTTCTCAATTCATTGTAGTTTGTACATTCTGTTAAAAAGTGATATTCGTCTTTTAACAAATTACATTGTTTACACTTTCTATCGTCGTATGGGACTCTTCCGTTTTTTCCATCGCCCTGTCTCAACTTCTAGCCTATGTAAGGATAGTCTTAGTCTTGTAAGGGCCGTTCGAAATTTATTGATATTTAAAACATCAAGATATTGATTAAAATCGAAAGTAGCTATAGATCTATAGCATAAAGCTCTTGATGAATTGTATAATTCTGTGTTCCAATTTTGAATAAAATGATCTTTTAGTCATTTAGAAATGTTGTTACATTTACCGTATATGCCATTCGGCTTAGACAGTGCCTCAACCAGTATATGCCTAACAAACTTCGGCTTAGACAGTGCCTCAACCAATATATGCCTAACAACCTTCGGCTTAGACAGTGCCTCAACCAATATATGCCTAACAACATTCGGCTTAGACAGTGCCTCAACCAATATATGCCTAACAACCTTCGGCTTAGACAGTGCCTCAACCAGTATAATTATGCCTAACAACCTTCGGGTTAGACAGTGCCTCAACCAATATAAATATCTAACAACCTTCGGCTTAGACAGTGCCTCAACCAATATATGCCTGACAACCTCCGGCTTAGACAGTGCCTCAACCAGTATATGCCTGCATTAAATTGGTCAATACATACTTTGTAAAGTAAGTTGTTATTGCATATTCATAACACAGATATACAAACGAAACGTCAACGCCTATAAGGATTAATTATATAAAAACATGCATATTAGCACTTAAAACATACATATTAGCAAATAAAATAAAATAAGCACATGGTTCTATCTAGAAAGAACATACCGGAAAAATACCGTTTTTTTTATACATTTTAAAAATAATTAGCTTAAAATTTAACGCAAAGATCTGCTTTAGTATGTTCACATATTTTAGGCATGGTAGTATAAAGAGAACAATAATTCATTCTTTACACATAAAATCGTACTACAATAATTACTACAATGATGATATGCGTTCATCTCTATATATCAATATTTTAAATGTAACATACGATATGTATACGATATGCAACTTGTAACAAATGCGCACTGTAACCATCGATACTGGATTCGGGTTATAGAACAGATGTGGCAGTAACTTAGTAAACGTTGTGCAAGGCTGGAGCACACACATAATAACATTCTACAAACGACATTGTTTAACGCACGTGCACAAAGGATACAATTTCCTTCCACGTATTAAAAGTTGTTTTCTGTAGAATTACTTTCAGACAATGCGTATGCCATGATTCTAATTGCTTTTCTTTTCCATCACCTTGTCTAGTTGGCAGTTAGTATTACAGCTTCTGAAAGGTTAAGGGTCATGTTAAATACGTGGGAAAACAATTATTTGTAACTTTTTCTACAAGATAGTTCAATCTTTATAGCTTCTATTAAACATATTTTGACACGATTTAATATAAGAAATTAAGCTTAATTCATTGATATGTGGTTGTATGGTTTAACGTATACGACTTACCTTATGCATAGGGTTTGGTTCTGTATCGAGTTGAGGTCTCTGTATCTCGTACTGAAAATACAAAATCAATTACACATCTGCCCTATTAAGGGTAATGCTGATTTGAACACGCATTAACAAGCATAACTTAAGGAAGAAGTAAAAAAAAACATATACCCGATAACAATTTAAAATTTGTTTAAATCAATTTATATCAGTAGGTTTAAAAACATCAAACATTAACTATTCATTCAGAACCTTACCCTTTCATGAGGACTAACATAGTTGTACAGGAAATCCCAGGAAAAATTAGACGCCACACCATTGTCATAAGCTGAAATAATCATATTAAAGTGATATGAGCTACCAAGTTTGAACAGCCTAATTGTTTTTGGCAGGTTTAAACCATTACAACCAAACGTTAGTCTCTAGCAGTTATAAGCATATGTTTTTGCAATTAACTAACGTTGCCATGGCATACTGCAAACACGAAATAGTTTCATGAGAGCACTTAGCGTTCTATAACATATTTTAAAGGCAGACTGTTCTTATTAACACGTAAACTGAGACAGTTCAAAAAGTTTTGGTAGTCTTGTAACTTTTAGGGCACTACGAAATTCAATCAATAGAATAGAAGAAAGAATTACAAACTACGCCAAATAAATAGTTTCAATACCATTTCGCAAAAACTCGAGCATACTAAATAATTGTACTATTAAGTTGTTTCCAGTGTACACTGCGCTTATGCATACAACGGGTAACGTTCAGGGCAAAATGATTTATTTATAGTACAGTTACTGTGTACTTAACTGATGTTAACATTGGGAATTTCGAATAACTTTTTACCGGAGGGTAGCTTTAAATAAGTTATTTTAATTAACGCTTGCGTACATTGAGTGATTGAATGCACATTTACTATGTATACTGCTATACACTATCAACCGATTTAAGACACACGTGGCAACTTTTAACTATTAATATCATCGTATTGATAAATTAAATTGGCATCATTATGACTTTAAGTCTTTTTACATATATTTAAATAAAAGGTAATGAAGTTGGAGTCATCCCGGTTTAGTTGCTTATTATTTACATACCATACGTTTCAGGTGATCTAGCATAGTCGAAATCTCTCTGTCTACCCCTCGGTATATGCGTGCTGTCATCAGTTGTAGATACGGATGAGTCATCATAAAACGACTGAGGACCATATACAGAAGGTCCTCCTCGACCACGCCCATTGAATCGTGTCGCCATTCCGGTTGGAGGGAAATCATTATTAAATGAAGGTCTGAAACACAAGATCAGTGTTTTTTAACATTATTAACAATCTGGTTTGTAAAAATAAGTTGGTATATTTTTTTTTGTTTCTTTGAAATAAATGTTTTAACTGATATCTAACATAATTAGTATTATCTCAAAGAAACTAAACCGCGAAATAAAGGCAAAATTATATTATAAAACCGCTTAAAGACCAGGGTTGAGTCTAAATAACCCAAAATGGCCCCAGAGTAAATTTTCTGATCATTTTATGCATTATGCTGCTCGGAGAGATTTAATCATAAATTTCTCTAAATAATATACAGATATATCAAAATAATTATATAATGTATTTATTTTCCATACTTTCTAGAACAAAACATTTATTGCTAACTGTCAAATTTTGAATTTGGTGCATCTATTAATAGTGTACCTGTAAAAATAAGATCAGTGATTGGTCAGAGTGCTGAAACCTTTATCCTGAAGCAGACGAAATACTAACTGGCTACAGTGTATACATAGTGACGGTGGACTCTACCGAACGCTGGCGTTTAACAAAATTATATCCAGGTGTTCAGGACAGATAATAGTGTATATGTGCCGATTAAAGGTCAAGGGTTCTATGACGCCAACGTCGTCAAATTTGGCGTATTTCTTAAAAAAACACTTCATTTATCACAATGTTGGTGTTTTATTATCTTTACAATGGCAAACAATAATAAGTACTATTATGGCAGACTGTTAACCATTGTGGAAAGCACAGAAAAGCGGTACGAAAGAAAATGTCGACGGTTTCCGCACCGAATCGGCAAAGCAATCTCCAACATTTTGTTTTTGTGTATTGAAGTTATGAGGCACCCATGGGGAAATCATCAAATGTTCATGTCGCAAGACGTAGACATGGGCTCATGTTTACGGCGCACTGACCAATGAAACCCCGAAAATTTTCTTTGCAATATGACCAGATATGTTATATGATTATAATTGAGGCATAATGCTATAACATATCTACGCATATATTACTAACCTGTCTAATTCGTCAGCCGCATATCTATATATTTTTTGTCTTCTCTTCTGCCTCTTATATATAATAGCTATGACAAATATAAGCACGGTCAGACAGAATAACGGTATGCCAACACCTAAACCTATCACCAACGAAAAATTGTCTGATGTTTGTATACGTCTGAAAAATAGAGCAAAACCATTGTAAAGTAAAGCAGCTTCAGAGAATATTTTTATTAGTAAATACTAACAATACTATTTGTCATATGATATGCGTGGACGTTTTTTCCATATGT